>PVJX010005493.1:0-85023 GCA_004027295.1 Dolichotis patagonum
TGGCTTTATTCTATTGTGTTATGTTTGATATTATTGTAATTGAAACTATGCTCAACTATAGCAGAGTAAGAGATATGGCGTTAGATACTGTTGATGTCCAGTTGACTTAATGTAAAGTACTGTGTTGCCTATGTTGTCCTCTTCTGATCTGCTCTGTACTGCCCCCTTTTGTTTTATTCTCTTTTAAATAAAAAAAAAAGTAATTCAAGCCCTGAAAGAAAATAATCTTCAGTCCAGTTCAGTCCAGATTGAACTGTCTCTAGAAATTAAAGAAGAAACAAGATGCTTCCATGACAAAAAGGAAAAACTGAGGGAATTTGTGACCACCAATCCAAGGACATTCTAGAGAGAGAGAAAAAGAATACGAGGATTTCAGGAACAGTGGCAGAGAGGCCTCAATGAACAGGGCAGACAGTGGAATGAAAGAGAAAAATAGACAACCAATGGCAGAAAAATAACATAGCAGAAATGAGGCAGAGAAAGCTGGCTTTAATCTCTAACATAGATGGCCTTGATATACTAACAAAAAGAAACACAGGTAGTGTAGATCAGGAGATAGGGTCCATCAAGATGCTCTGTATTGGAAACATAATTAACCTGAAAGACGGCTTATGGACAGAAAGTCAAATATGAGAAAACAATGCTCTCTGTTACAGGGAACCAGAGAGAAATAGGGGCAACTCGATCAGCACCTGCAGATAGGTTGAAAAGACATGATACTTTTGTGCAGTAGAGAACTACTCAGCTATAATGAAGGAAAACCTTGAGGCTTTTATAGGTAAAGGAATACAATTGGAGATCAAGCCCAGGAGTCAGAAGGTTCAGAACCAGTTAGCATAAATAACAGGTTGTTCCCCTCAATCTAAAAACTGAAGGAGTTATTGGGACCCAAAATGTGTAGTGCACCCTGTGGGAGTGAAAGGGGAGTAACTGTCTATAAAAGGAAGGCAGAGGATATTGTTAACAGGGTAACAAGATTTAAAATCTACATTATTCTCACCACTATGTTTAGATGGATTACATGCTGTTCCAGTTTGTCTACTTACACTAGATTTGATGGCACAGACAGCTTTCCCAAAAATAGCAGGACATATTATGGTAATCATCTTAATTTCCTATTCACTTAATCTGAAGTCCTGTATGACTTACATTGTCTTATTATGACTGATCTTATTTGAATCTGGTTTGTTAGATTACTGTTTTGTGTTGACTGATTTTATTTGAATCTGTTATTATTGATAGTATCAAGTCTAAGAGTATGGGCAACTATACTGAAGATAACAAGATTCACCAGGATACCCACTCTGGTTTGATTATTACCTGCTTTTGAAGTCTTACAATGTCTCCAATGTTTTGTTTTTATTAATATTGCTATATACTGCTGAGACATCATAGTATCCATTGTAGATTGCCTTGCATTGCAGTTTTATATGACTTTTTCATTTCATGTTTTCTAGGAACTTGTTTTGTTTTGTCTTGCTTTGTTTTGTTTTTCCCTCTAATACAGAAAGGGTAGATATACTTGTAGAGACTCAGGCATGTGTAGAACTTATAAACAGTTTATGAGAACCAATTATATAATGCATGATGAAATGAATATCTACTTTGAAGAAAAAGAGACACTACAGTACCCAGTGCTGATTCCATAGCATCATGATGTGAAATCCAGCAATACTATCAATCTTTGTTCAGAGTGATTTTAGCCTATTTTGTTTTAAGTTCAACATACATGAAGGTATGGGTAGTTGTTGTGAAGAGAATAAGAGACACTACGACAGCCACTCTTGGCTTCCCTATTGTCTGGTCTTCAAGACCTAAAATGCCTTCCTCATCTTGTTCAGATCAGTTCCATACTATGTTGTTTTGTGTGAATTCTCTGTATTTGAAGATACGGACAACTATTTGGAAGAAAACAAGAGTCAATATGATAGATAGTGAAGATCTCTGATTGTCTTGCATTGAAATTTATATCTCTTATATTGTTTTCTTGTGTTGTGTTTTATTCTGTTTTGCTGTGTTTAATTTCACCTTCTTTAAAATAAAAAAAGTTTTATCTCTTAAGAGCCATATGAAAATTTATATATAATTAGAGCAAGTTAAGTCAATTAATGCAAAGGCTTTTTTTTGAAAGTAGAATACCTAGGTGGTTGGCATATAAAACTGTACTATATTTATTTATTATTTGGTTGAAATATAACTGCAATGTTACCTAAAGGTTACATGAAGAAAGAAGAATAACAAAAATAAGAACAAAGAACAAAATCATTTATATTTTAAGATCCAGAAACAATATATAGCACAATTTTGATTTCAGGTAGCCTTAAAAATTCTGGTAGGGAAAAGCCAAATACAAATCACTGTCTCTTTTCCCTACATGACCCATTTATTATCTACTTTTATCTATTCAATTGGTACAGCATGCTGATTGGGTTAAATTTATAGATTTGTATATTCTTTGTGATGTCATAGAGAAAAGATGGTTTTCTTTCTTGAAAGCACTGTACTTTAGTTGCACATCTTGTATTTCTGGAAGCGTGCCAGAATGCAACGTAAATAACCAAATCCCATGTGAAACCTTTTCAGGTTAAAGAAATATGCCACTCATGGGAAGGGTGCATTGGCTTCTTGTTTCTCTTCCCAGGACATGCGTGACTTCCTAATTAATCTATTTTAAAAGGCTGAAGAGCTCACAGGAGCCTCCTCTTCCCACCTGGATCTGGGTTTGAATTTGCCCTTTCTGTAAGCAAGTGGATGCCATGCAGGTCTTTGGAAAAGAAACAAGAAGCCAATTCACTCTTCCTGTGATCCAACTATTGCATGGGGTGAGTAGTTAGCAACTGATGCACAAAAATAACTTAGTGCTTGTATTATTTCATTGACTTTGCAGGCCTAGTATTGGTAGACTGAGCATCTATTGAGAGGATAACAATATGCAGTATAGTGAATATGTGGGATTTCCTTCTGTCTTAGCTTTGAAATTCACTACCATTCTCACTGTTTTGCTTTGTTTCTTTTTATTGTTTTGTTTTATTCAATGTTATGTTCTGATTGGTTTTATTTCTCTGTTCTGTTTGATATTATTATTATGTCTGAAGGTATGGGCAGCAAGTTTGAAGCTAACAAGGAGCATTATGGTAGCCATTGTTGATTTCCTATTATCCTGTTTTGAAGTCCTGTATAACTTTCACTGTTTTGTTCTGATGGGCTTTATTCTATTTTATTTTGTCTGATTTTATTCTCTTTAAAATAAAATTCAAAACTGAACAAAAACAAAGACAGCATTCTCACTGCCATGAAATGAAGTATTTGGTTTGAAAATACAGCAAGGATGATTGTTACTTTAAATGCTATGTTCTGAGCTTCATAGTCACAAAATCTATTTACTATTATAAAAATAGTAAAGGATCATATCTGAAGAGAAACTCAAATCTTCATTATAATTCTTTTGTGTTTTTTCAAAGTAACTGATAAATTCTCTTTTGGATTTGAACCGTTCTTAATATTTCCAACTTGAAGGAAATTTTTGTTGTTTGACTGGTCTTTTTGTTTGTTTGTTACATTTAGAACAGCAAATCAATTTCTCCTTGGCAGAAAAAAAGTCACCTTATATTGATCAATACACTTTATTTGTTCACACTTTGCTGTACATAGTTAATTACACCATAATAATCGGAGAATCTAGAAATATAAATTGTATCTCTACTTTGATTTAACATACAAATCTTTAATCCATATGCAACCAAAATCGGATACTAACAGTACAGGAGGACAAAACCCTTTGGGATTTTTTTTCATTAATGAAAGAATATTTGAAATATGATCAGTATTTTCAGTTAAATCTGCATGACCTTTGAATGTTTACTCCAAAAGATCTGGATACAATTTTTCTTCTTACTTAGACTGCAGAAGTAAAACATTGATCAAGTAGAAAACAGTTCCATATTTTTCCTCTTCTAGTGGTCTCTCAGAATTATAATTTTTATAAACATAGCTTTCTCAAATATAGTAAAACTGTACTATGGTCAATTTCCAACAGGCAGAAGAATGTATTTGGATTTTTTTTCCAAGGTAAGCAGAATATAGAGAATTCTCTTTGGGAAAGCTCTAGTAATTTTTGTCTCACTCCTCATCATATTTAGGTGTTATTTTTTGGTTATTTTGAGGTTAAATATAGAGAACACACAGAAGTGTTTCATCTCACATTGAGAAATCAGCTTATATTTAGAACTGCAGAGTTAGTGACTGATTTAAAAGTCGCAAAAGACACTGGAAGCATTTCTCAAATACTTATTTATGGTATATTTAAATTTTTAAATTTTCCCTTTGACCTCTCTAAAAGCTCCATATGACCCTTCATTTGGTTAACATGTATTCAAATTAACCAGGTTCTAGAGCATACAACTTTTAGAGACAACTTTAACAATCACATTTTATGAACTAATACGATTGAAATAAAATAGACAATTTAAAATATATAATGAATCCATTACCACAATAAAGATAAGGAATTGTTTTACTGGTCTAGGATATCTGATTTTTTTCCAGTTTGGGGTAATTCTTTTGTAAACAAAGTTAATAATGTTTTGTTTTCAAAACTATTATCAGTCAGTTTAACAGTCAAAACCATGAAGCACAATATTTTAAATAATTTTGCTGCTTTAAATTTTTGTGTTAAATATCCATGTACTTATCTATTCTCAGCAATGTGAAATATCATGTTGCATTGGTAATTGCCCTGTATTCTGAGTTAATATCAAACCATAACACATAAAAAGAGGAAAATTTGGGGCTTCTTCATTAATTTCACAAGGTCACTTTCAATTTCCTAAGATCTTTTAAAGAAAATAATGAAAGTAATGTATAAGTTTTCTCAAGTCACAAAAATCCCACTAACCATGAAGAAAACTATTGAGAAATTGAACCATATTAAATTAAGAGTTTCTTTCCAACAAAATGTGGTTAAGAGACTGAACAGGTCATAAATGGGTGTATTTTGCAATAAAATATAGAATTATGGAATTTCCCAAATATCAACAGATAAAGAATTACTCTAAATACTATAAATAGATATAGAGACATCAACCAAAACTAGAATTGATTCAAATCCATCATGCATAGACTAGTTAGAGAAAATGTAGTACAGTCACAGGATAAAGTGATATACAGTATTAGAATGAAGCAATATTAATGGATCTCAATAGGAATGATAGCATTAATATTCTAAGTTTTGGATTTCACACTATTCAAGCCCTTTGTCATGAGGTTTTTTTGTTCCTTCCAATACAGAAGTGTCTCTTTGCTTGAATTATTAGAAAGTTGTACTTAGTCATACAATTTTTTTGTGGCCAGTAGACAGGAAGTGAATGAAGCCTTGGTGCATACATACACGGTTGGGGTTCCCTCTTGTATTTGGTGAGAACATGTAAAATTAAAAAAAATTGCTGCACTACCATTCATGAATTTCAATATCAGATACAACTAAAAATTATATGCTGCTGAAGAATAAGTACATATATATTAAAATGAAATGAAATTTCAAAAATTCTTTTAACTTTCAATAGTAGAAAAGTAATACAGTTGGGAAGTAGGAAAGAAGAGCTAAAATCACAAGTAATAAATATTAATTCTTAATCTATAATTTGTATATGAGTAATGATATTTTTGTTTATAAATGGACTATAAATATAATTAGGTATGATTTCTTTGGGATCTTTTCCGTAAAACCAAACAATTCCATTTTCTTAAATTAAACCTACCTTTGTGTTCCTCCACACTAATCTCAGTATTTAGAAATTAATCCATCCATGCTACACTGTGACACAAAGGACAGCAGCTGAGGTAATTTAGGGTGGTGTCTAGAGCCCAAGTATAGTTATATAGGCCACTCACAATGGCTTTGTGAAAATAGTTTTTATTTATGTATTTTTTTGCCTTTGCTTTATAACAAGTTTTATTGGAAAATCACTACCTTATTATAATTGAAGTAATTACTGTGAGATGCATTAGGCAAAGAATAACAGAGATTTACTTCTACAACAAAACTCTAAAATGTATTGGGAAGGAAGTTGGTAGTATATGCCTCCATAAGAGTTCAAAAGAAACTATTGGCAGGAGTGCAAGAGTTAGTGCCAAAAAAAAGAGACAGGAGACAAACCGTGTGCCCTGTGGGTGCTCATTAAAACTTACTGCTTGATTGATTGACTGACCTGAAAAGTGTCTGAGAGAATTTTGATCAAAGTGTTGTGTTTTTAGTAGAAGTTACTGATACTGGATGTTACCAGTTCAGATGTTAATAGAGAAACTGACTCGAGTTGTTAATTTTGTTCGCTGAGTTCTGTTTTGGTGTGGGTGAGGCAAGCATCTTTGAAAGCCATCACAAGTTTGGAGATGAAAGCTTTAGAAAAGCAATCTCTGTTGGGTTACATAGGAGGAGAGCACAGGACAAGGTTCACTGGGTCACTCTTACTCCCCTAGTTTCCTTAGAGGTCAGTAATGTTCTGATTTTTACCAGTGAGCATCGAATACATTTTACAGCTTCTGATACCTCCTCTTTTGTCAATTTTGAGCAGTAAAATACATTTTCCATTGGAGTTCAGTATTTGTTTGCATGATGCTGCTTTTTATGATCTTCTTAGAAGGCTGTGTTTCATTTCTTATCTGCTGTGGTTTTCTTTTTTCTTTTGCAATCAAAATCAGCGTTCTCAAAGATTTGTGCTTACTATTTTTTTTCCAGTTTTTAATTGTGTATGTTTGCCTTCTTTGTGCGGATTTGGCACGTGTACATACACACCTTAATTCTTTTTTCTTCCCTTTTCCTTCCTTCCATCTTTTGAACCCCTTCCTATCTGAACAAAATCTCACTCTCTACTTCCTATTAGCTCTCTTTTATTTTGTTCTTTACTTACAGTTTGGGTTAGTCATGCAAAAGAAACTGTATAGTTAACATTATGGGTCTGATAAATTTCACTTACATATGGTCTCAAGTTATATTTATTTTCCTGCAAATGACCCAACTTTATTTTTTTCATGACAAAGTGGACCCCACTGTGTACAAATACATTTCTTTTATCCATTCATCTGTTGATGGGCATTTTGGTTGCTTCTAAAATTAGTATCGAATTTTACCTCTCATTCTCAATATCGTTTTCTTTCATGCTACTGATTTAAACTTTAATGGTTGTACCCTGTTTTCTTTTGACTTATTTTATTGTTCCTCTTCCAACTTAACATTTTTGTTTGGTTGAGGCAGGACCTTGCTATGTGGAGGACGATGGCCTCAAACTCGCTATGCAACCTAGGCTGGCCTGGAAGTCAGTCTTCCTACTTCAGCCTCCTCAGTACTGGGATTACAAGAGTTAGCTATTACTCTCAGTACCAAGTTACATTCACTCATTTTCATTCTTTCAACAAAACTCTTTGGGCTGGGGGTTTAGCTCAATGGTGTAAGCACCTGCCTGGCAGTGCAAGGTCATCGGTTTGATCCCCCATACAAAAAACGAAAACAAAAAAAGTCAACAAAACTCTTTAAATATTACGCAAATATAATTTTATTGTGTTACTAGTTTTGAATGGTCTTCTTTCGATGTTTAGTCCTATTTCAGTCTTTGATATGTCACAGTTCTTTTCTTTAATACAGAGATAATTTGAATATATTCTCTTAATTTCTAGATTTATCTTTATTTTCTTCTTTCTTTTCAAGGTTTTATTTAAAAATTATGACTTGCTATAATTACTGTAAAACATGGTAATGAAATCATAACTGATTATATATTATATATATATAATCATTAATATATATAAAACTTGGAAGGAATACCTTTGAAGCCCCTGTATTTTCATTAAAAGTGAAGCAGTGCTTACAATTGTTTTCCAAAGCTTCATCAGGATGTGTTTTAAGAATATTAAAAGCAATGATTAGCTGACTATAGCCTGGTCAGTCAAATGCGTGGAAAAGCCCACCTTTTTCCTTGCAGCCACGGTTGCTTTACCTACTGCCTGATCTCAGCAGCGGAAAGGAGTTCTGTTTAGAGAAGGCACCAATCAAAACTCAGCCCCGTGGGCAACAACTGCTCCTGACACGCAGGGGAGATTCACACACTTCCGGTGATTTGAGCGTCGCATGAAGTATACATGTAATTGAAACATTAGAGGACATTCCATACACACATAGAATATTTATGTATCCGCTAGAAAAAAGGAAACAAAATCAGATCCATCTCCAACTGTCATAGAGAAAGTAAGCAGGCAATTTGAAGGGTGCGGCGTGGAAGAGTCACCACAAGACATTTTATAGCCCATCCCCATTTGGAGTGTGGACTTGGGCCCTTTCCTCAACCCTCCTCTTCTTCCTGTTCTCTTCTTTTCCAGGTTATTTATTTCTAGAACCACGTGCTGTAATTATCACAGTTCCTATTTTCACTGCTGAAACCATTTAAAGTATGGGTAAGTCTTAAGCGGAATTGTAAACTCTCTGACCTCTCATTAGCGGGTTATTCCTGACATTCACTTAAATGAAGGCTGTGTTGTCAGCTATCACATTTAACACAGACTGCATCAGAATGTAAAAACCATCCTAGTATATGTGATTACTAATCATGCCGAATTCACTAATGAATATTTTATAATTTCCATGAAAGTTAGAAAGACTGTCTTCTAAAATATGGGGGAAGAAAAAGATTAGACTACTGGTAGATTAAAAAATAAGTTCTTGATAGCAAAACTTGCCTAAGATCCAAAGGAGGAAAGGTAATTACTTTCCCAAATGTTATTGCTGATGAGACCTCTATTTTTCTGGGATATTTTACATAGAACCATGTCTAAAAATAGGGAAATGGACAAAACCTTACTAGATTGTAATTTTATGAGACGAAATTGCTATTATTTAACTAAAAAGCTCAGAATATCACTTATTCCTAGAAATCTGTTTCTAGCTTAATCTAACAGAAAACAAATATATCAGGTGGTTCTCAGGGTTAAATGGGACAGGCCTTGTTTCCCACATGGCACAGTACTCACTGTGCAGTGCATTCTTAGCAAATGTTATCTACATTTCTCTTGCTTTAAAAATAGCTGTAAGTACGACTCATTGTAATTTTAAGTTGCATTAAAAATGACAGGTAGTTGGAGTTTTAAAAATTTTCCTAGAGATAACTGTTGTCACCAAATTGGAGATGTTCAACAAAAATTTTAGTTGAGTGAGATAAGGGAGCTGGTAGCTGAGTTTCTATTCCTTTGGAAATCAGTCTTTCTGTTTTCTCAGGGAAATTTTAACTTCAGTCCCTATATGGATGACCACAGAGAGCCACTTCCTAATCTATCCTTGCAAGAAATTCAGGTACAGTGCAGAAGTTAAAGAGTGTGAAGAGAAGTTATATAAAAAATCATAATAATTCAATAATTCAAGTGTTGGAAATATATCTTTCTATATAACGACTATAAACTTATTCTACAAATAGGCAATTTATACTGTACATTACTGTAATTCAGAAAGCGTGAGGTAGTTAAATGACTAGTCAATGGTCACATAGAAAACCCTGAAACTTTAAAAGACTTCAACTCTCTACTTTTTAATTTAAAATTATCCCCATTATAATGCACTATAAATACAAAACTACTATTGGTTTAAATCAATTCTGTTATTTCATATTTGCTCCATACCAGGGTAACAGAACACAATTTTAAGAAATACATGAATGTTCACAATGCACACTATACATAAATACATGCTACCATACCTCTAAGCATATGGTTTATAGGGTTATAATCAAATGAAACACATACACACAATTATATGTGCAGTTGGACTAAATGTACAGAATTGCTTCTCTTGCAACAACTTACGATGATATTAAATGATAAGTGCTTGCCAAGTATTTTCTGAAATCACAGTTTTACTGAGTGGTTGATTATATTATGTAGTAAAAAATTTGATTTCTTTCAAATTTAAAACCTACAAAAACCCAGTTTCCAGGACTTCGATACCTGGAGGTTTGTTAGACTTTACATCCAACAATAAAGTAACATTACCTCAGCTGTATCCAGTAATCCATAACTGCATATTGGCTGTTGATGAACAATAATAATTGTTCATCTCAGTAAGGTAGGTATCACTTTATGTTTATTACTACTCAATATGTTCAATAAAACAAGAATTAATAATTAGGAACTTCAGGAAAAACACATAAAAAAGAGGAACATTTATTGGCATAATGTATGTTGTATCTTACTTAGATGAGATAAAAATACATAGGATTGCATTTTTTAATTAAATGACTTCTTAATGTCACATGACTTTCCATATAAATTTTCTTCTGGAAGGTTTTTCTAAGTAGTGTGCATCATTTAATAAAAATGAGCTCTATGTGGCAAATGGAATTTCAATTTGTCTCTGTCAGATCTCGTTTAGCTAATGAGTTTTCTCCAGCCACAGAATTTTATCTGTTGTCCTGATAAAATACTGTGCATCAAGTACATAATCTTTTAAACAAATGGATTATTTTCTATACAATCAAAACTGCATAGGAGACATTTTTCTAAAACAACCCTTTACTAAAATAGTCTAACAATTCTAATTACTATTATCAAGTAATGAAGGAGGAAAATGATGCAGTGTTACCATAACTGATATACCTGAGACTGGCAACTCTGTAAAGAAAAGAGGTTTATGGAACTCATAAATGTGGAGGTTCATCAGTTGAGCGATATGGTGGATGTGATACAGCAGCAGGGTTGTGTGCTTGCAGGAGAGACGGTGATGGAGACTAGGAGGTCTCTTTCCCACAGAGACGTCAAACAGCAATTCAGGGCCTCTCTCAAGGTCAGGCTTCATAACCACTTTCTGTCATGGCAATCAAAGCAGGGTCCAGGAGAACCAGCACTTCAGTGCCTGGAGGTGGCACCTCTGTAACCCAATCAACGTTCCTCAGCTCTACCCTTATAAAGCTTCTACCACCTCTCCTACTGACACATCGGGAACAAAATTGCCAAGACACAACAGGAAATTCTTTGCAAAAATTCTCGAATTACAATTTCTGAGCTTTGCATGATAGTGTACATTTGATAGTGTGCGGAAACAAAAAGGCAGAGAAATTTGAAAAAAACTTAAAGATTATTAAAGAAAATAAGATACATCCAGCAAGATAGAAGAAAAGCTGAGCCCAATAGAATACTACTGCTACTGCTACTACTAGAAAATAAAGTTGTTTCAGGTTAAACAATAGCATTTTAAATAAACTCAGTCAAATCCTGTTGAAAATTTTCATTCTGGGAAAAAACTCTGAATTTTCATTAAGCAGAAAACTACACTTTGATCCTTTTACTCTGAGGGATGAGGATCATGAGCTGGAGCTGGCACGTGGTATTTGGCCGGGGAAGAAGCACCGACTTTGAAGTGGTATGTGTTGCACAACCTCAAGGTATACTAAGGCTGAAACAGTGAGCCTTGAAAGGTTTTACATGCCAGTCATGAATATCTAATACACACTCATTTAAAGTGGACTCGTAATATACATCCTTTGAAGCACTGTTGTGCTTTGTACTTCTATAAACCCCCAATTCTTTGTTGAAAGCTAAAAGCCCTTTTAAATGACTTAGTTCTTTTACTTATTGCATATTCTATCAACGTGGATCTAATACTTCCAGAAATCTTTAGGTAATACACTAAAGCATTATTGTTTCGTTGTTAACCAGTTTCTGAAAATGGTATAGTTATGTAATAATATGGTCCAATTGGTCAGAAATATTTAGTTAAATTCTCTGCTTTTCTTTTGTTATGTTCAACTGTTTGTATTGTTTCATAGAACATAAGATTCTTGGTTATTTCTATGCTTCCAATTTTAAAATTTATTAGCTTGTAATATTTCTACTAGTTTGAAACACAATGGTAGGAATCATTTCTAAATGCTTATCATACATTTGAAATTGCGCTCAAAGAGATTAGCCATTCTAACATTTAAAAAACTCTTAGTTTGTTTATGATTTGATTGTATTTTACCTAAAAACATAAAATTTCTGAATCCTGTGATTCTAGACAAAGATTTTTCATTAATGGCATATGCCTTATTATATAAACATTTTTCTTTAGCATAAAGTCTCATGGATTTGGCTGAGAAAATATCACCTTTTCATCTTTTATACTCTAAATTGAGAATCCCTTCAGTGAATATATTTATAAGGGCTTATTTAGTGTTTCTCAACTCTCAGTGGTAGACATAGATAAGTGATAGAGTTTTGAACATGATAGGGAATTGCTAAAATCTAAATCAGAGCAGAGACTATGACCTATGTACAGAGAAGAAATTTACCCAAATTTCTCCCAAGACAGTAGAAATAGTGCATGAAGGACAGTTTGAAAAACAGCATGCTTACCGCCCTGATGGAGACATAAAAAAAATGCTAGTTTATTCCCTACATTCCTGGGTCAATGGAGAATTATCAGGTTCAGAGGATATAGTATGTAGGGGACAGAGTAAGAGATATGCAAAATTCCATCCTAATGTGAAAATAGCTTGAACGGGTTGTTCATTCAGGGGATTACAAGACAGTTTGAATTTGTCCTGCTTCTCCAGTTTAATATGAGTATCCCACTTAACACTTTAAAATGTCCCCTTTGAATGATAAATTACACGGGCACTTTTTCAAACCAAACATAATAGTCAAATGAGGCATTAGACAAGTTGCTTAAGTAAGAATAAACACTAATCTGGGTCGTGCAAGGCCTGTGGCATGAGAAGCTAGGGAATCTCAGACACAAGCATAGGCGATAGGAGCTACGTCTGGATTTTTCTAGTACTAGAGTGGTAATGTTTTAAGAATGCTTCATCAAACTGTATCTAAATGTGTTTGAATTTTGAATACAACAATGTGTGTAAGTAAATAGGCAAACTGAGGAGGTAAGTTCTAGTGATAATGATTATATATAGTACAAGAAAAATAAATGTCCTTTTAAAAAATATATGTGAAAATACACGTGAATATGTGAATTTTAAGGCAGAAAATATCCTCCTACCCATACAGCGAGTGGTGCTGTAACTCGAAAGCTCCACAGTGCAGTGCAGCCCCTGCGGTCCTAGGAGTCCAATGAGTGCTATCAGAACTGGAGATGACAAAGGGATGAGGGAACTGTGATGGCCTGAATTTCAGTAGTTCCTGATTATATAAGAGCATCTGCAGCAAATAGCAATATTGAATGTCAAACTGCTTTTAATCAAAGTGCATGCTGAATTACATCAAATATTTATTTAGAGGAACACTTTTTTCTGATCATCATCAGACTTATTTAGTTTAGGAAGCCCAATAAAAACATTTATGACAGAGAAAATGATAAGGAATATTTTGAATCTATAAGGAAATATTGAGACCTGCAAGCACAAAACAAAGGATGAAATAGAGTTTATGTAGCAAGGGGATAATGATTTATAAGAAAAGGAAGCATTTTCCAGTTGATAAATTATAACACACATGAAAAATATGTGGGTATATTCTCTTTTAACATTACTTAGGTTACTCAAGCACTTGGAATGATGATCAAAAGTTTAAAGCATACATTCTTAAGTATTCTTGGACCTGACACAAGCATTAGATTGTATTTTTTAACATTCAGCTTATCTTGATAAATATACAGATTTATTGCCTTCCAGGGAATCATGCATGAGTTGTTTCATACCAAAAGTAACCTGCTCTTACTATTAAATAAAGCATAGAAGTACTCATATTTTTATTTGTTTTTCATTAAATTATGTTGTATGCAATATGCACTCTTGTTGCAGTGTGGTTTGAGCAGTGAACAGATGGGATTTTATTTTTAGTTCACATTAGCACACCCCATCAAACATTCATTTTCCTGATACATCAACTAGCATAATATAACTTACAACTTGAAAGCGTTCTTCTGCCAGTCATGTAAAATTCAAATAATAGCAGACAAAAATAGAGTAATATTTAAATATGACTCTGATGACCGTAGTGTTGCTGAAGCTGTTTCTTGTGAACACATGCCTATATTGGAGACATATATTCAGCCTTTGACAATATAAAAGTAGCAGGAATCTTTTAATTTAGAATGTTTTTCAAAGAGGATTTGCAGTACTGGAAGAGAAATAATTAAGTTCATATATGCCTGGCAAAGTAAATTAATAAAACAGATTGCTGTATTTCAAGATCACAAAATTTTGTGTCTCTTTGAAGGTTCATTTCTGATGCATTATAATCTCCTAATTTAGTAATGTTCAAAATAATTAAGATAGTCACAATCAATAACTTTGGCTATTTTAATTATTGGCTACAAAATTTACTCTATTTATATGTAGCATTTATCTCAAAACTTTAAAGAGTATTTTTATAATACAATCAGTTTCCTTGCTTCAGTATTTCAAATGAATTAACTTTATTTCTCACTAAGTACTTTAGTTATGGGTTCTATTTCTTGTTTGGTATTTGGATTATGAGCATTACAATTAGTTGGAAAGCATCACTTTGGTAATTGCAACAACCTTCTGGGTAGCCTTCTAGCTCTGTTATTCACATTTTCAATAGATGGGATTTTTGCTCTCAACCAAGTGAAAACTAGGTTCTTTGTGTATGAGTTAAGTTTTACTCATTTTATGGTTACAACACAGATATATGGAAGATACATAAATATACATCTGTAGTACTGAAATTCCATGAAGGGATATAAGGAAAAAAATGTCATTTACAGCAGAGATCACGGAAAGAAAAGTTAGCTCCTCCCTCTTCTGTTCCTTTCTGCCCACCACCCCATCTCCCGGCATCTGACGGTGGCACACGCTTTCCTTGGAGTAAATCTATTCATCTCCACTATGGAGTTAAATGGTTTGGCAAACACACCCACCCAAATCAGGAATCTAAAAAATCCCCCTCTCGCTCAGAATCCCTATCAGCCTGGTCCTGGGAATAACCACAGAGCCAATGTTTATGTTCTGGGGTTTGCTTAATATCTATCATTACAAATTAATTTTGCCATTTTGTGAACTTTCTGTAAAAGGAATCATTCAATCTCTCTGTTTGTTTCTCCCTCTTGTAACATAGTTTCGTAGTAGCTATATAAATTAAATTAATATGTTCTAGTTACCTTTCTTCTGCTGACGGATATTCAAGTTGTTCGAATTTTTTGTTAAGCTGTTAAGGCCAAGACACAAAAATAAAAAAAATTTAAAAAAAGTAGAAAGGTAAGATATCTAATTTCAGAAAAAATTAAAAATACTTTTTAAAAATAAAAAAATCATGAACCTTATCCTTTTATCTAAAGTTTCATATTTATATAAAATTAAGTTAAATTGTTCTTGAATCAGGGCAATGTTAAATAAAAACATATTAAACATATCATAATATGTAAAAATGTGGTTCTAGTGGGCAAAACACCCCCAAATGAGAAAATTTAAACGTATTTTGTTGTTTATCCCCACTCTTTGGGCACGTGATTCCAATATAAGAAAATCTCTAGACTTATAAGAATCAGGCAAATGGCACTAGTTCTCTTTCTTCCATGATACACAAAGATGGTTAGCAAATAAATCATATAATTCATCAAGGTTTGATTGCTTTTATTCATGTTTCTCCTGTGTCTGACACTTGACAAGTCTGAAAAGTAAAGCATCCATTTAAATGTTTTCTTTCCCACAAGTTTTTCGCTTATTGTATGATTAAGTGTTGACACAGATGTGATAATTAGGGATATTCTGGAACAATACAAAGATGTTGATTGCATGTGTAATTTAAGCCAATTGGGGGAAGTTAAATTTAAACAAAGGTTTATTCATTGTAGAAAACAATAAACCAATCTAACAGGCAACTCTTGTAGACTGAGTGGTCCTATTTCCTAGATATTGTCCTTCTGTTTTCCATTTAAATTATCTTCAAATGACTGCTATGAAATCTAATTGACACTATGTCATAGCTTGGCAACTGGAAAAAAATTTAAGTGCCCATTTTTACTATGGCTACTACATTTACATCTCAAGAATCATCAATATTAATTCTTTTCCAAAGCATCAGTCACCATTTCAAAGTCAGTACTTATGCTTCATAATAAAAAAAACTTTGTATGGCTCCTGATTATTACTACAGTAATAGACAACTATTTCACGTAAGACAGGCGGTGAGTGTTACGTCCTTATTACTTGTAAAAATTCTGCCTTGGAAGAATGGAAGCAGTACGGTGCTGGAACACCGTGTACTCAGTAGTACACGGTATAGAGAGTAGGTAAAAATTTAATAGTGAAAATTGAAATAATCATATGTCCGCAAAAACACTAGAGTGCTAAAATTTTTAAATGTAAGTCCAAAGTATTGACAGCAGTGTGAAACAAGTTGAAGGCCTATATATTTTGACAGAAATTAAAATGTATCATTTTAATTAAGACATGAAATAAGTAATGTTCAATTATTTCACCACGGTATAGTTCATAAAAGTTCAGCTGGCAAATATGCACTAAATAGCCATCAATTTGTATATAAGAATATTTCCATTTTCTCCAGTATAAAATCTGTTTTTCTTCATTGTCAGAGAGCGCTGAATTAGGTTCCAAGAAGAAACTAATTATTAAGAAGTCTAAAATAGCTGCTTGTCCTGATAGCCAACAGAATTTAGAGACTCTGATGTTTGAAGATCTCTGACAACCGTGATTCCGGCTGAGCTGGGGGAACTGTGAAAAGCAGCTGTTCAGGGAGGAGGAAAAAAAAAAGCTCCACAGGGCCTCAGTGATTCTCAGACACAGACCTGGGAACATTCTGTTTGAGAATTCTAACACATGCAAACCATGTGTGTGTGTGTGTGTGTGTGTGTGCGCGCGCGCGCATGCGCGCGCGCAAGTGAACTTCAAAAACTTTTGATTGATCGTGGCTCACCCACTGCCTCCACACTTGAACAAATTTTCTTTGATGTGGAGTAACTTGCATTTTCTCCTTATTTTAAAATGCCCTGTTCCTCTTTCTTTCTGTTCTTACTGTTGAATCACCACTAGGCTCTGGACTTTATCCTAAACTGCTTATAAACATTCCCATGTTTTGTGTACATGCCCTGACTTGCGGGTACTGCAGCTAAATTTTCATGTTCTTTAATTTAATCTTAGATGTGAATTTCCATCATCTTCCAATATCTTAATTTTCAGCTTTTCTTTGTCTTTAGATGGATTTGGTACCAATCTTCAGAAGCTGGATTTCTTAAAGTTGTGTTCACCTTTGATTTTCTGACCCCATTTCCTTTTGAAATTATAAAATGAAAAAGACTTGTAACCGGTGTATTTCCTTAGGCAAAGTAGAAAGCATGTTTCTTGCAGTGTATGTCAGATGCTCTTTACAAGAGGCCTGTTCCTGGAAAGAGTTGTGACGGGAGTATGGTGGTGTGGGGAAGATACTGATGCTGGTGGTATGGGGGCTCCCTGCCGTCTGAACACATGATGAAGTCTCTACCAACTAGTTAGATTTCTGCCCAGGTGGCAGAGCCCACGTTTTTCTAGGTAAGCTTTAGGAGGCCCTTTATTTTAATCCAACACTTATTTGTAGAATTCTTTTTTCTGTGCTTCTGTAATAGACCTACATGTACTTGCTCCTTGATTTGGGGGACAAGAATCACAATTTGTTGCTGTTCATATGGCAAGACCCCGGTGATTTCTCTTTCATGACTTAGTTTCTACTAACTGTGATCTTGAGGTGTCCTCGGCTAGGGGAACTCACCAGTAAGATCTTGTTTACTGTCTCTAAAAATCAGAGTGATAATAAAATGTACTAAAGCATATGGAAGATTTCCCCCGTAAATGCTTGTTTGTTTATAGCATTAGTTCACTGCATAAATATTTCTAGCATTACTCAGATTTTCCATCACTGGAATGTGGTACCTGATACCCACGATTTAAGGGAGAGCTTTAGTTTGTTTTAACGTTTTAGCAAATTCAGACTGTGGGCAGCTGGCTCTCAGGCAGGAACAGCAGAGCAGGAGAGCATGGTGGAGGAAAGCTGCTCTCACGGTGATCAGGAAGTAGGGCAGGGAAACTGCACCAAAGAGAAACAGGCCAGAGACCGTACATAATACCCAAGGTCATACCTCTGAGACCCATGCAGACTTACCCAGAAAAGTGTTTTGCAAATTGCCTGGGTGTGTTTAAGTCTGGTCAAACTGACTGGATCATGATTATCAGTCACAATGTTCTTATACCTCCTCTCCAAAATCTATCCCCTTGAACTTCCTTCTTTTCAAGCCATTATAAATAAATATATTTTTTCCTTGGCTCATTTTCATATTGTTTATCATAGTATGCAACATAATCTTTGTATTTGAAAGAGTTGTGCCCTGGAAAGCTGCGGTGGGAGGCAGGACCAAGGGGCGGGACCAAACTAGTCAACTTTCCCAGTGGTGCAAAAATAGCCCCAAGCAGTAACCTGTGCATTACCTGTCCCTGCCCTAAGTGCCACCCAGGTCAGAGGTTATAGGAGTATCCTAACCTGCACATGCGAGTTAGAGAGGTTCAGGCTGTCTGTGGTCGTGGACTTCTTTCCTTGGGAATAAAGGTCTCTTTTATCTCATATTTTGCTGTTTCATCGCGCGCGGAAAATCCTAACAGTATTCAGCACTGGTTGAGTTTCTGAGTTAGTTTAGTACTGGGATTGCAGGTGTGCACCACCATGTCTGCTTTGCATCTGATTTTTATTTTCCCCATTTTATGTTTATGCTTTATTGCTGTTTTAATAATTTTTGCTTTTAAGACATCTATTTCTTGTGTAAGAGTTTAAAGTTATATGTTTCCTCTAAGTGCTGTTACAATGGTAAGATACATTTAGAATTCTGTTTTAATAGTTTCTGAGGCTTTTTTCTCAAATTTCCAGTATCCCTATTATTTTACTGTTGACAAATGGGGTATTTAAGTGTTTCAGCTGCTTTAACATTCATTATTTCTGGTATTTGCTTATTTGTTAATTTGTAATGTAATTCCGTTGTACTCATAGAACATACTTTGCTTAATTTTAAATTTTTGTTTTTGTGATACAGATTATTTAAGCCAGGAGTGTATATATACCAAGCAAGTATTATACAACTAAATTATACTAGCCAGTTTATTTATTTATTCATTTACTCTCGGTAACTTTCCCAGGATATCCTCAAACTTATGATTTCCTGCATAATGATCCTGACTAGCTGGGATATGTCTAATTTTAATTTTAAAATATTCACTGGAGTCTTTTAAAAGATGTGTATCATTTATACTGTATCATTTATACTGGTGACTTTTATAGGTAAACTTAAAAAGTCTATCTTTACTATGGGTAGTTTTTTTTACTATGGGTAGCTTTTTACTATGGGTAAATTTTAGTCAACTGAGATAACAACATTTTTGAAGTTTATATATTTTTACTAGTTTTCTGTCTTTCAATTTTGTCAAATTCCCTGCAGTACTTTGTGAGTTATAGTAATATTATAGTAATATTGTCATTAGGAAATTTCCCTCTTCATAAGTAGAAATATTCCTTGCTAAATATATGTGGTTTCTGAAAGTAATCTATCTTCTACAGTTCTTATGGTTGTTGATTGAATAGTACACACATCTTTTCTATCTCTATGTTTGTGACTCTGGAATTAATTTTCTTCTCTTCTAAATATCTCTTTTTTTTCTTAGTTTTTATGGTGTCTGGAATCTGTGCTGTTGTTTTGAAGTATTTAGTAGATTCACATTCAAAATAATTAGGATAATTTTTCAGTGAGATTTGTAATTTCATGTGTTTTCCATATGGATTTTTGTAATTTCTACTATGATAGTTATTTTTATTTACTTGACCTTGAAGTTTCTAAGGCTAGAGTGAATATAAAGCCACTCTTTCCTTGGTCAGATGTTTAAGAAATTTGTGGACATCAACAGTGTACTTTTAAAGTATTTTTTTTATAATGAAATATGACTTAAATATCCCTCCCATGATCAAGTGTCTCTTTCACACAGAAAATTTATTTATACTAGAAGATACCTTTGTGGATCTTTTATGATCTTTATCTAGTTGAGTCCTTCTAAATACTTCTTTAAGGAAGATCTCTAAACTAAAAATTATGTTAGGTTTAGGAATACTGGTAAGCTGAGACACAGTGAAAAGTGAAAACAAACTGTATGTAGCAGAAGAAAGTTTTTATTTTTAGATTCATAGAGATTTGGGTGCTGCCAGACTGGTAAAGTCCCTAGATGGTAGAGAACAAAAGCAATAGGGGTAGGAGAGAGAGACAGAGACAAAGACAGAGACAGAGGCAGAGACAAAGAGAGGGAGGGAGGGAGGGACAGAGAGAGAGAGAGAGAGAGAGAGAGAGAGAGAGAGAGAGAGAGACAGAGAGAGAGAGAGAGAAAGAGACCGAAACACCTGTAGCTCTAGTTCTTTACTAAATTTCTGTGGATATTATTCCTATAGCTCCCTGTAGAAGCTTGAGTTCCTTCAGTTAAAGAAAATTTGAGTAGGGAAGATAAATTCATAAGTGAAAGTCACTGAGGATTCTGTTTTCTCAGAGTCAGCAGATGTGAGGTGGTTCTGTCATAGGTCTGTAGAGGAAGAGCAAAAATGCTCTATCTCCCACAGCTACAGAAGAACGGGGAGAGTTTAAAATTTTTTTATTTTAAAGAGAATAAAACAAAATGAAACAAAACAGAATAAAGCAAATCAGAACAGAACAATGCAAATAATACAGCACTTCAAAACAAGACAATAGGAAATCAACCATAGCTGTCATGTCTCTCATTTTCTTCAAAGTAGTTGTTCATACCATCACACATACTAAAATGAAACAATACAAAACAGACTAAATCTGATTAAAACAAAGAATGAAAGCATTCAAAACAAGATAATAGGAAATGAACAGTGGCTGCTATAGTGTCTTTTGTTTTCTTCAAAATAACTGTCCAGTCCATCACACATAAGGAAATAGTTTTTCTGAATGAAGATTTCTTTTTTAACACCAAGTACATTTTTTAGAAAATGAAGTTATGAAATATCTTCAGATCTTTCTGAACATTTCATATTTAGATTTAAAAAAGTATTTCTGCCTTGTGTGTTATACATTTTATGCATTTTTGTTGAAATACCTGACATCTGATTTGCAGAGTAACTTTTTAAAAATTTATTTTAAAGAGGGTAAAATTAAACACAACAAATCAAAACAAAACAGATCATAAGATAAGGATGTAAGTGGCACAGATTTCAAAGCAAGACAACCGGATATTTTCATTGTCTATCATATTGTCTCTTGTTTTCTTGCAAATAGTTGTCCCTATCTTCACACACATACAATGAATTCATACAAAACAAAATAGTGTAAAACTGATCAGAACAGGATGATGAAGGCGTTTTAGGTCATCAAAACCAAGCAATAGGGAAATCAACAATGGCTGCCATAATGTCTCTGATTCTCTTCAAAATAGCTGTCCATACCTCCATGTATGTTGAAATTAAACAAAACAAAACAGACTAAAATCACTTTTAACGAAGCATAATAGTATTGCTGGATTTCGCATCATGATGCTATGGAATCAGCACTGGGTACCTTAGTGTCTCTTTTTCTTCAAAGTAGCTGATCATCTCATAGTGCATTATTTAATCGAGTCCATAATCTGTTTAGAAGTTCAATGCATACACGGGTCTCTACATGTACACCTATCCTTTTTGTATTAGAGAGAAAAACAAAGCACATGTGGTTTGATTCTTGTTCATGAATTCTCTACCTTCCCTTATGTCTTCAAGATTTCTACCTACTTTGTGTTCCAACAAATTTAGTGTTTCTGTTTTAATATTTAGATCTTTGATCCATTTAGACTTTAGTTTAGTACATGGTGACAGGCATGAGTCTAGTTTTAGCTTTCGGCATATGGAGAGCCAATTTTTCCAGCATCACTTATGGAAGAGGCTATCTTTCTTCCAGTGGACATATTTGGCCCCTTTATCAAAGATAAGGTGGCTGAGTGTGTTTGTAGTTGTAGTTGTATCTTCTAATCTATTCCATTGATCTTTAGGTCTGTTTTTATTCTAGTACCATTCTGATATTATTACAGTAGCTTTGTAGTATAACTTCAAGTCAGGGATTGTGATGCTTCCTGCCTTGCCTTTGTTGCCCAGAATTGCCTTTGCTGTTCTAGGTCTCTTATGGTTCCAGATGAATTTTAGAAGTTATTTCTCTAGATCTGTGAGGTATGCTAGTGGCATTTTGATTTGGATTGCATTAAATCTGTATAACAAATTGGGGAGAATGGCCATTTTCACAATGTTTGTTCTTCCAATCCATAAACAAGGGATGCCTTTCCATTTTCTGAGGTTCTCTTCAAATTCTTTTTCAGGGCATTATAATTTTACCTTAATAGACCTTTTGCTTCTTTTGTTACATTAATTCCTAAGTGTTTCATTTTGTTTGATGCTATTGTGAAGAGTATGGCTTCTCTTTTTTCTCTCTCAGTGGTTTTGTTGTTAGTATATGTGAATGCTATTGATTTTTGAGTGTTGACTTTGTATCCAGCTACATTACTGAATTTATTTATTATACCTAGGAGTCTTTCAATGGAGTTTTGGGGTCTTCTATATAGAGTATCATGTCACCTGCAAATAATAATAATTTAACTTCTTGTTTTCCTGTCCTTACTCCTTTTATTTCTCTCTCTTGTCTAATTGCTCTGGCTAGTATTTCCAGCACTATATTGAATAGCAGTGGTGATAATGGACATCCTTCTCTTGTTCCTGATTTTAGGGTAAAGGTTTTCAGTTTTTGGCTGTTTAATATGACACTGGCTGTTGGCTTGTCATACATGGCTTTTATGTTATTGAGGTAAAGACCATCTATTCCAATTTTTTGTAAGGTTTTTTGTCATGAATAAGTGTTGGAGATTATCAAAAGCTTTTTCTGCATCTATAGAAATGATCATGTGGTTCTTATTTTTGGCTCTATTGATATGGTGGATTACATTTATTGATTTGCATATGTTGAACCATCCCTGCATTCTTGAGATGAATCCCACTTGGTCATCATGTATAATCTTCTTAATGATTTGTTGCATTCTGTTTGTCAGTATTTATAATTTTATTGAGAATTTTTGCATCTATGTTCATTTGGGAGATTGGCCTGTAGTTCTCTTTTGTAGTTGGGTCTTTCTCAGGTTTTGGTACTAGAGCAATGTTTGCTTCCAGGAATGAGTTAGAGAGAATTGTTTCCCTTTCAGTTTCATTGAAGAGTTTGAGGAGTGTAGCAATTCAGTCTTATTTGAATTTCTTGTAGAATTCCACAGTGAATCCATCTGGTCCTGGGCTTTTCTTTGTTGGTAGGGATTTAATTAAATTTACAATTTAATTGCATTTGCAATTTCGTTAATTGAAATTGGGTTATTCAGCAGATTTACATCTTCTTGACTCAACTTTGGTGATTCATATATTTCTAGGAATCTGTCCATTTCTTCTGTGTTATCAAGCCTATGAGAGTATAGGTTTTCAAAATAGGTATTGATGATCTTCTGTATTTCCACAAGGTCTGTAGTGATTTCAACCTTTTCATTTCTTATTGCATGAATTTGAGTTTTTTCTTTCTTTTTTCTAATAAGGTTGACTAGAGACCTGTCAATTTTATGTATTCTTTCAAAGAACCAGCTCTTTGATTCATTGATTCTTTGTATAGTTTTCTTAGTCTCCATTGCATTGATTTCTGCTCTGACCTTTATAATGTCCTCCCTTCTTTTACCTTTGAGCGTGACATGCTCTTCTTTTTCTAGTTGTTTGAGGTATAGCATCAGGTTGTTTATGGGTGTTTGTTCTGTTTTCCTGATGTGGGAGTTCACCGCAATAAATTTTTCTCTGAAGACTGCTTTCATTGCATCCCACAAGTTCAGGTAAGATGTATTTGTATTTTTGTTTGCCTGTAAATATTGTTTAGTTTCTTCTTTAATTTCCTCTGTGACCCAGTGATTGCTCAGGATTATATTATTCAATTTCCATGTGTTTTGGGTTTTTTTCCATTTCTTTTGTCATTAAGTTCTAGTTTCATGGCGCTATGATTTGATAACATACATGGGATAATTTCAATTCTTTTGCATTTACTTCAGCATGTTCTGTGGGCTAGTATATGGTCTACTTTAGAGAATGTGCCATGTACTGCTGAGAAGAAGGTGTATTCTGATGTTGTTGGATGGAACACTCTGTATACATCTATCAAGTCCATTTGTTCACAGGTGTGATTCAGTTCTGTTATGTCTTTGCTGATTTTCTGTCTAGTTGATCTGTCCCTTTGTGTGTCAATGGTGTGTTAAGGTCTCCTATTATAATTGTGTTATTGCCTATTTGATATTTCATTTCTGTTAATACTTGTTTTGTATAGCTGGGTGCTCTGGAACTTTGTGCATGTGTGTTTAAGATTGTTATCTCTTCCTCTTGAAGTTTTCCCCTAACTAGTATGTAGTGATTTTCTTTATCTCTTCGGATCATTTTTGGTTTGAAGTTCAGATTGTCTGCAAACAGAATAGCTACCTCTGCTTTTTTTCATTCCTGTTGCATGAAGTATTGTTTTTCACCTTTTGACTTTCAGTCTATGAGTTTCCTTTTGGGTTAGATGGGTTTCCTGTAGACAGCATATGGTCAGATGTTGTTCTTGATCCATTCTGCAGGTCTGTTTCTTTTAATTGATAAATTGAGGCCATTTACATTAATGGTTATAACTGATATGTATCGGTTTACTTTTGACATGTTATCTTTCTGCTTTTGATTCTTTACCTTTCCACTCTGTTTGTTTGCCTTGCTTAGTGGTTTTTTCCAATGTCTGTCTAGAATTCTTTCAATATTCTTTGCAGGGTTGCAGGGTTGGTTTGGTGGTCATGAATTTCTTCAGCTGTTCTTCATAAGGAAGTATCTTATTTCTCTATCCAGTTTTAAGGACAGTTTTGCAGGGTACATCAGTCTGGGTTGGAAATTGTTTTCCTTTAGGATCTGAAATACTTCACTCCATGCTCTTCTTAACTTCATTGTTTGTGTTGAGAAGTCTGCTGTGATTTCTGATAAGCTTTCCTTTATAGGTGATCTGTCTCTTTTCTCTAGCAGTCTTTAGTATTCTGTTCTTATGTTGGATTTCTGGGATGTTGATTATTATATGTCTCAGTATAGTTTTATTTTGGTTATGGTTATTTGGAGTTCTATATGCTTCACTGATCTGTATGTTAGTTTCCATTATCATGTTTGTGAAATTTTCAGCTATTACTTCTGTAAATAGCCTCTTGATATCATTTGTGTTGGCACCTTCCTTTTCGTTTATACCTATCAAACATATGTTGTTTTACTTTGCATCATCTTGCAGTTGTTAAATTGTTATTTCCTGGCTCCTTGTTATTTTTAAAGATTTTTCATTTCCTGTTCACTAAGCTGCAATCTTGTCTTCAAGGTCTGAAATTCTACCTTCACTTTCATTGAGGCAGTTTTGCCAACTTGTGATGAAATTTTTGATTTCCTGTATATCTCTTTGAATCTGCTTCATGCATTCTGTTTATTTCTTATATTGTTCATTCAGAGTTTCCATCTTTTTGCATTATTCATCTAATTTTTAATGTCTTCTTTAGATGTGTTCACCTTTTCTTTCATTACTTGCAGCATTTCTTCTTTTCTGATTTGAGTTCTTTTATAGCTTCCCAGAGTTGTTTCTTTAATTCAGTTATTATCATTTCAGAAATTTCAGGTGTATGGCTTATATTTTCTTCTGTGTCCATGTCTCTTAGGCTTGCTGGAGTTGGACTGGAAGTTTGAGATTGTATTTTGTGCTTTTGCTTTATCATTTTCCTATGTTTCCAGGTTTTGAGCAATGTTTCAAAGCTTCCCCTGTGTGCTGAGAATCACCTGGTCCACTTTTGGCTCCCGGGGCAGACTGCAGGCCACTGCTAACTGCTTGGAGTTTGCTGCTTGGAGTAGGCCCTCAGGGACTCCTGTGTGCCCTGCAGTAATTTCTAACACAAGGCATAGTCTTGCAGCCTGGGAGCGACCCTCCAAGTCTTCCCTGTGCACTGGGATTCAGCCATTGCATGTTCAGGACCCAGATTGAGTTTCTACCCTGCTAGCTGCCTGGAGTTTGTTGGGCATGGCCCAGTTAGGCCCACGGGTATCTCTTGTGTGTCCTTGGGTGACTTCAGACACAGGGTGTGGTCTTACCATCTGAGAACTACCTTCCAAGGCTTCCTTGTGCACTGGGATTCAGCCCACGTGTTCTGGGCCTGGGACTGAATTCTGGTCCCTGCTAGCTGTTTGAAGTTCACTAGGTGTGGCCTACTTAGGCCCAAGGGGACCTCAGTATGTCCTCTGAATGGGGAGATTTTTAATTAGGCCCAAAGTGACAAGATATAATGAGGTTTTGACTTTTGTTACACCTGAAAATGGCTACCAAGAAAGTAACATCATAAAATAAATTTTTAAAAATGTCTTATTTTTCATTCCTACTTCCTATATCCTTTTACTGCTTTTCTGCATTATTTAAATACTTTTAGTATGAAATTTTGCTCTTTGATTCCAGTGACACCTGGGTATGTGTTAGTGACTCATCTAGGCTCAGTAAAATGCTTCTTCAATTTAATCTGTGTATGTTAATTGTCACTGTGGTAATTTCTAGGAAGTATGTTTAATATAGTTTTATCTAGTCCTTTCTTTGTGCTATTATTTTTACGTATATCCAATCTTGATTTGCTATATGCTATTTGTATCATATCATAATTTGTGCTTTATCCAGTCATGTGCTGCTTATACAAATTAAAAAATGGAAGAATGAAAACTTTCTTATTTATTTGCATGTTTAATAATTTTTGTTAATTATTGATAAATTTATACAATGCATTGCAGCTGCACTAGGTTCTGTTTTATTCTTGTGAAAGTAGGCATTTCCTGCCTTAATTTAATCTTGAAAATTTGTCTCCTTCAATATATGCTTTCACTTTTATCTTTAGTTGATTAAATTTTTTTATTTCTAATCTTGGACTCTGAAGAGTAACATGTATATGTCTAGGTTTAGTGGTCAGCCAATAATAGGGCAAGATTTTGATAAAATACTTGTTCCTCCAATATTTTTATTCTGTATGAATTCCATGGTGTATGCACATAAAAGGGTTTATTCACCCTACTAGTTCTTAATCATTATTGGATTTCTTTCTTTCTTTAATAGAATCTCATAGATCTCTACTTGGTATGTACAGTATCATCTGGAGAGATGAAGAGAGTTTATTTCCAAATTTCTGTGGTAATCTCACTTCCTGGATCAAGTTAATGTTTAGTTGTTCTGCTGCCCTAAACACAGTTATGTATTCTGAAATAATTCTACCCCCATGAAGTCACCATCTTTATGAGTCACTCTACCTCTTTTCAAGTTAAATCCTCCATCTTTCATGACAAATTCAATAGTTTTCTGATTAGCCATAAATCAATAAATGCATGGTATTTTCTGAGAGAGTTGGGAGTGGAGTAATTGGGAGTCATTCCAAGCAGGAAATTCACAGAATTTATTGTAGCCCTAAACTAGAGTTATTTTATCAACAAGAATCTCCTGTGTTATGTGCTAAGCTATGCTAAATTTCCATCTGTTAGTTCTCTGGAAATGACCATTTTGGAGAAAGTTAAAGTTCATGTACTAACCGTGTATTAACCATATTAACCATTCAACAATGGCCATGTAACACTAGAAAGTTGGCTTTGGCTAATGGGTAGAATTATAGAGAAAGTGAAACTTAGCAGGACGCAAGGCATCTTGACAGAAGTTTTAGCCTTTGGTTTCTAAAGGTATTTCTGAGACCTGTAAATCTTTTGTGCAACTATTAGAAAAGAACAAGTCTATGAGTAGGTTCTAATGTTTGGTTATTGCAGTGCCTTCAAAATCAAACACTGAGACAATTTAACAAGAATATCCAACAAAAAATGTAATTTAATAGTAATGAAGACCACATATAAAACACCTTTATATTCAAAAATTCTGGCCTCTGTATGATCATAACTTAGCAGAGAATATTGTAAGTTTATCCTATTTAATTAATATAGAAATGAGTACAAATTATTGAACTTTAAGTTGCCATTCATAACTGTAGGAAAATCTTTTTAATTACACATGAAATATTTTTATAGCCTGAAATAAAAATAGAGAAATACTAATAATGTCCATTAGATTTTTACCACAGGTGTGTGTGTGTGTGTTGAAAGAATTATAAGATGATTTTGAAATAAAAAAGAAAATTAAGACAACTTTGTCTTGCTCTCATTTGTGTTGTCAGTTGTCACTCCATTTGGGAAAGCTGATACTGTATAAAAGGACAGGTGTCTGATGATTGAAGGAAAAGTGGAAGTAGATCAGAGGAATATCATGTCAGAGTAAATGTGCTAGTTACTTTTCTACCAGTCACTTTTCTGTCACTAGACAAAATTTAATACCTACAATTTAAAGGAGAAGAGGGTTGTTTTGACTCACAGTTTCTATTGGTTTCATCATGATCATCAGACTCCAAGGCAGAAAGAGCAAGGTGGAAGGACCCGATAGAGGAAATCTTCTGTAAGGTCATGGTGGCCAGGAAGCAGAAAGAAGAGGAAGGAGCCAGGGACAAGAATATACTGTTTTAGGTAATGCTCCAAGTAATGCACCATTTGGAGCAGGCCTTGCCTTTAAACACATGAGACTTTTGGGCAGTGTTTTAGATCTAAACCATAGTATTCTTCCCCTGGTTTCCAAAAGATTTATGTACATTTCACTATGCCCAATGTAGTCCATCTTTAGAATCACCAAAATCCTAATGGTTCCAACATCACTAAAAACTCTTCTGAAATCCAACTCAAAATTTTAGCCATAAGTCCTTATAAAAATAAAAAAGAAAGCTAAATACTTCTTACAGTGACATGGGTTAAACATGTCCATTCTAAAATGAAGGAACAGAGGACTGGAAATGAAAGCAAGACTGAAACTCAATAGGGCAGCGTTAAGTCCTATAGCTCCTAGTCCCGCACATGACGCAGGTTGTGGTGATATGTAAATGCCAAAGGACCAGGGCAGCGGTCCCCCTGGTTGCTGCCTCCTTGATCTCTGTCTTGTGCTGGCAGAATAAACAATTCCCCAGGAATCATTTCCTAACATTCTGCCTTCCAGATGCTCAGAAGCCACTGCAGCCACAGTCCAAGTGGGCCTAGCTTTTGGTCAGGTTGGCCTCAAATTGTAGTATCTTCCATCAAGCGCTTTTATTTCATGGATGCAGAAAGGATTTGGTGGCCACTGAGGCTTTCATGAAGATATCAGGCAAAATAAGTGTGATAGAGTCACAGTGCCTTCAAGGAGTCCTTGATAGGATGTTGTGAACATGAAGCCAAAGGTGCACCAGAGACCAGCAAATTGGAGATGTCAGGAACGCAGAATGACTGCTGAATATAATATTATTCCTGGAGAACCAGTTACCTAGGTGGCCCTTGTGGAGGAGAAGACCCAGGAACTCTCTTTTCAGATGAAATTTCATATTTTTGTACCTTTATCCCTAAGTGTGGTCTTTCTATTTCTTCGATGCTTCCCTATCTTTTCTATTGTTTTCACTTAAAATATTTGGCTTCTTGATATTGGTAATCTTTTCAGCAATCATTTTCCCTGTTGGTCCCACTTTGTAAGGCACTTCTTTTCTGGAAAAACTGGAAACTTTTTATATCTTTTGGTTCCAATTTTGCTTCTGATTCTCACTGTCAATCTAGCTAAAATCACCCTGAAGTAGCCATGCCATAGCCAAAACATTGAACTGCCTTGAAATTTTCCCCTCCAGAGCAGAGTCCACCACCTCACTGATTTTAGAACATGGACAAAATGTAGGCAAATTATTCACCAGAAAGAAAGATGCTTGGCTTCTATTCAAGTTTCTAACACAATCCTTTCAACCGGAAACCTTATGAGCCTATACTGTCTGCATTTCATTCATTATTCTGATTTTCCAACCTCTCACCAGAATCATTCATTCTATACATACATCAGTGTGTATAGAATTTTAGGGCCTCTCCAGGCCTTTTTAAACTCTTCCTGCACACCAGTTCTGAATATTTTGAATCCAAATATAGTTACAGGAATGAAAGTACCTTCCTGGAACCGATTTTCTTTTATCAGTTTCTGTCCCATCACTGCGACAAAGTATTTGACAACTACAAATTAAAGGAGAGGCTTATTTCGACAAATAGTTTTAATAGGTTTAGTCCATGACAGGCGGGCTCCAAGTCAAAATGGTATGGTAGAAGGGGATAGTGGAGAGGCGTTTATGTCATGGGAGCCAAAAGCAGAGATAGAAGAGAGGAGATAAAGACAAGAATGCAGTTCTCCAGGCCACATATCCAGTGACCTGCTTGTTCCGAACGCACCTCTCAACATAGGAGACTTTTGAGGGATAGTTCAGATATAAGCCAGTGCAATGTAAAAGTGAACTAAGCAAGAAATTCAACCTTCAGTTAGTCCAATGGTCAAAACTTACCTAGATCAAATAGGCCAAGTTAGCTTTTATTTTTCCTAAATTCTATTCAGAGTAGGTTCCCTGGAGCCTGTTGCCAGATTCTTGAAGGCACTATATTTTGTGACACTGCAAGAAAACTTCATATGTATTATTTTTTACAGTTAAGATTTATACAATTCATTTGGTTTCTAATTAAATTAATCACTGTTTGGGAAAAAAACATGGTTCCTTGGACTCTGGTTTGGTTAAGTATATAAAACTAAGGTGAACAAAAATGGCTGACTCATTTCTTCAGTTCATGTGGATCCATTTTTGTAGTGCAAATAAAATAAAAATTAATAGACTATCCAAAATATTTTAAGTTGTGTAGTATATTTTCAAGTAGCCTAGATTGGGAGAAGAGAAAGCATAAAAGAAATCATAGATTTTGGGTTTTTTTTACAAGTTTTCACTTCATTCTCTTACTTTCCTGATTTGCTAAATATGAATATTAAATTTCTAAAATTAGTATGTGTAACATTGAGAAAATGTATTTGAATCATTGACTAGCTATTATGAGTTATAAATATGTGTTCACTTTTCCTTCCTTCTTTGCCACTAAGAATCCAGACATATGGAAGACTAATTAAACATCTAATGAATGACATGTTTAGAAATTAGAAATGGGCAAGACAAAACTAAAGTCATGGACAGAATCTACAAAAGGCAAAAAGCTATCTGTGCAAGATTACTCATGCTTGGAAAGGTGTTTGGTTACTGGAGCTATATAAGTGTGACTCTACGATGTCTTTGGGCCAATCAATCATGTTGTCCACAATATCAGCAGATGTTAATGGAAGAAAGTTTTCATTTAAAGTGTTTTTATTGATGAAATGATAGTGTTCTTTTTATATTCCTGAAGAAATCACAGTAACTTGGAAAATGTTATTTTTAAACAGTAATTTATGATTCTAAGTGCACTAAATTTTGGTTCTCATGACTGGAATAGAAAATGATTGCACAGATACAGGTATTTATACCTAAGTCTTATTAGAAAGGAATCTATTTGTAGCAGATAAGCAATGTGTGGAGCATAAAAAAATTAAAATTAATACATATTCATTCTTTAAGACATGTTAGGGAACTTGAAAAGATGCTTAGTTCTATTTTTATCTCATGAAAATATAAATCACGACAGGAAACAACTCAGTTTCTCAGAGGTAACAGAGGGAATTCTGGTTCCCAATTTTCTGTGACATAGTCTCTTTCTCCCTGGAATATCAGTGTATCACACAATGTCCAACACTCAGCTTCAATATAGACACCCACACACATACACACAACACACACACACACAACACACACACACACAACACGCACAACACACACACGTACACAACACACACACACATACACACACACACACACAAATGCAGAGATACAGAAAATACTGCTTTGGTTTAATTTTCCTGTGAAAAATATTTGGACGTGGACAATTTAAATTTATCTATAAAATGCAGTAGAGAGTTCTACTGTTAATCTGATAAATAAAAAAGATAACAAATCGAATAGCCTAAAGACTTGGGAAAGGAAAATGTCTGAGACAGCTGAGGTTGAAATATTTGTTTTTCCATATGGCAGTATGAAATAGTGCCACACGTTTGTCTCACCAGAGTGAGAAACAGCCACCAAATGTAATTTTATCCTAACAGTGTTTGATTATTCATCAATAAAGATGACTATGCCGAGGTGCTTGTAATGAGCTTCCAGAAGTAACTTTCAAACTTGAACACTTTTTCTATAAACATAAATTTTATGCCCTTAAGGATTTTTGAAATATAATGCTGAAAAAGCAGACACCTTATGTCTTAGAAGTCATAGATAAAATATATTATTCTGCAGTCACTTCAAGACCCATCAATCATACTAGCAAAATGTAGTTGAGAGCAGAATAGGTAAAGGCATTGTGTAAAACATGAAAACTATGAGTAGCCATACATTATATGAAATTAAATTATCTCTTTATCTTTTATTCTTTGATAGAATTTAGCTGTTGAACTACAAATAAATACTTATCCAAACATAAACAGCTTTCATTACATGTTGGAAAGAAAATTATTACTAACTACTAAAGATAAAGGAAAAATTATCAATATTTGACTCAATTTTTTAATTGGTGTTCCCTGACATTACATAATCTTTATTAATTGTTTTATCTGGAATTTATTTATTTCTACTTATAAAGCAATTATGTTACCTATATAACATCCTTTCCTCAAAACAAGTCTCATCAGAAAGTCAGAAAAGATGTTCTTTGGAAATAATCTGACATTGGAATAAGAAAGATGAGGGAGGTTTTGATCTGTTACTGAATTAATGTCTACCTGGGCAAAATTACTAAGCCTTCCAAACTTCACTTTTCTTGATTACTAGCATAGTAAAAAATTACCTACCTCATGAGGTTACTTTTAGGATTATAAAACATAACATCAGAAAGAACCTATCACTTTGTTTGTAAACAGTAATCATTAAATAAGTGCCATTATTATTAACATAATGGTTGTATAACTATCCTTGAATATGAGATGTTTCAGAGACTATCTTTCATCAATTATGACTCTAAAATAAGACCAAATGCTGTGTGCTGCTCATTTGCAATCATAGCACATTGTTACTTTCAAAACTCATAAACAATCAACATAAATGTTTCTAGATACTCAGTTTGGGAGAAGATGGCTTTGCCATATCTAAACTTTAACTTGTGGATCCACGAGTACAAATTTTTGCAATATTTATTTCTCATTGCTTTGATATATCTTGTCCAGAACACATTTTATAAAAATTTATAAACAACATGAAATGTGAAACTCTCTCCTAAATAAGGATATAGTTAATATACAGAATAACTGATGAGTCTAAATACCGAGTTGTACTGAGAAATGAAAATACTTGACGTGATTAGAACAGCTATATATCCATAATAATAATGATTGGGAAAATCTGAAAAAATAAGTTTTTTCACATTTAAACAGTTAGCTTTCTCCATTGCTATGAGGAATTGTCATTAAGAACTGAATATTTTCTGTTATTAATGGAAGATTGATTGCATGTGCATGACAGAAATGAATTCTTCACAAGGTCACCATTTGAATATGCAGAAGTACATTTAAAAATATTTGTACATTCTTCCATGCAAGCATATTTACATATGCAACTGTCTATATAAAGTTAATTTAAACCATATGAATTCAATGAAAGATAACTACAATGTACATGTTCTTTGGAGTAAATGTTAACTTATAAATGTTCACAAACTGATACAATACAGGAAAAGGAATCAAAGATACATTTTTATTCTATGTTTAGTTTTTTAGAGTCACAGAATTTTATAAAGATAGAGGCTTTCTGAATTATGCCAATCTTTTGTGAAAGTTATTAAAGCATCACGTGATTTTCAATTAGAGGTAAAACAGATTTTAAGGGTTCCCTTATACATTCCACTAAAAAAGCTGTTAGAGTTTCTGTTTGGATGCCCCCCCAAGCAGTCATAGTTTCTTCAGAGGTGACTGTATCTAGTGTTTGTGATTGATTGGTAATAAAATGGTGGCATTAATGGTGCTGGGATTAAGGTGGGTGATTGTAGAATCAGTCTATTGATTAAACTGGCACAGTCCTAGTCCATATAGATTGCATGCAATATAAAGCATTGAAAGAGGCTTGCCTCCTCTCTTGGGTGTTGCTTTTGCTGTCTTGTGATGCCATGAACTTTTGCCCCTCTGCCATGTTCCATTCTGCCTTGGAGCCAGCTGATTAGGAACTGAAACCTCTACAAACTGTGAGCCAATTGATCTTTCTTCCTTTAACTTTGAGTGTTGAGTCACTCAAATTTTGTCTCAGCAGCAAGAAAAGTAGCTAACACAAAGTTATTATTTCATAAAATACCTTATTTAATTTTCTGAATATTTGAATTATTTCCTTTAAAGTAAGTAAAATCTATGCCTTGAACACAAAACTTTTACACGACATTACATTAACTCATAAAAATTAAAATAATGCTAGTCTTTTACCTTCAGAAAATATTGTATCTGATACAAATCCCATGAATTTTTCTAAAGTACGTCTTAAATAATACTATATGTAATTTTTTCACTGTTTTAAAGTTGCGTTGACAAATAAGTGACAACTTGCATGTAAAAGTTGATCAGCAACAGACAGACTATCCTGACAAGAAATCTGAAGCCACACTTTCTCCATCACAAAGAAGAAAGGCTGAGTTTTACTAATGAAGTTAATGCAGAGATCAGATTAGTTAATTGTGGCATGTGCTCTATATATTCAATATGTTTGTTTTGTGACTTGGAACTATTTGAATTCAAAGTGGCTCATAAAGTTCCCAAAATGTTAAATCTGCCAAATTTTATGTAAATGTAATGCTGTTAAGCAAAGACCTCCATCAGCATCAGCATCTTTGTCTGTATTTTTTCTCCTCTTCAGAGATATCCAAGCATCTATAATAGTACTAGAATGATTAAATAGTATTTACTCATTCAATAACTGTTTTGTAAAAGACTAATGAATGCTGAAATGAAAGCTTACTAAGAAGCTGGAAATCAAATCCTAGTATTCTGTTTCCGAATTGAGAGAACTTTAAAGAAAAAGAAAAACGTAACCGACTATATTTTTCAGTGTAGACTACCATGAAAACTCTTTATTACTTTAGTACTTCTTTAATTTTTTTCTTTTAAAAACAATAAAACCCAACAAAACAAAACAGAATAAAGTCAATCAAACCAAAGCAGCAAAATTGGTACAGAACTTCATAGCAGTGTAGACTACCATGAAAACTCTTTATTACTTTAGTACTTCTTTAATTTTTTCCTTTTAAAAACAATAAAACCCAACAAAACAAAACAGAATAAAGTCAATCAAACCAAAGCAGCAAAATTGGTACAGAACTTCATAGCAGGATACTAAGAAACAAGAGTAGCTAACATAATATGTCTTGTCTTCACAATAGTTGTCCATTCCATCAGGTGTAGCAAAATCAAAACAAAATAAAACAAATTAAAACAAAACATTGAATAAAGCCAAACTATTAATCAGAACAAAACAAAATAGTGAGAACAATACTGAATTTCAAAAACAAAACAGAAGGAAATTCTCCATATTTGCAATATTGCATACTGTCATCTTCCCAGGAGATGTTCAGACTGCTGGTCCTAGGCCTGCAAAATCAACCAAACAATACCAGCATTCAGTTGCTTTTTGTACCTCAATTGCTATCAACTCAGTCTGTCCTCAAAACCAGCCAGTTGCTTACGGGGGTTGGAGGGTTTATTCTCAAACCATGCACTGGTAGGCTTGCAGGAGGTGTTATTTGACTTTTCCTGGGTCTTGGAAGGCTTTTACAGCTTACAAGAAAGCCTGGCTAGTTGGCTTCCTGTTGGCCTCCTCCCAGCCCTGGAATGGGCATTTCTCAGATCCCAGTGTTTCTTCGAACATGATCGTGTCACTTTTATTTCTAAGAAATGGAGTCTTGGCTTCCCCTCGTTGAGTCTGGACAGGGTTTTGACTATGATAATGAAGCTTTGTGATTTATAGGATGAGAGGATATAAACCCACATCTGAGTCTGTGTCATGTTGTTTTGGATTACTAAACCCCTACATAAAACCCAAGGTTACCATGCTTTGAGGAATTCCAGTCGACAGAGTATATGAATTCATCCAAGAGCCTCAGCTAAATTTCACATCAGTAGTCAAAATCAAACACTAGCTTGAACAGTGAGATAGAAATCTTTGAGATAGAAAGCAGCTGTCCATTACCAATCAAAGATGAAAAGTTAGAGGAACTGGAGAATTTCTTTTATAAGTTACCAAATATGACCAAAGAAGAAATAGCTATAATTCATTTTATAAAGGAAAGTAATTAAAATTACAAAGACACTTCTTGGTTAACACGATTTCCTAAATATTGACTTATTGTCTCCTTGACTTGTGTGTATGCTGAAATTCAGGGTTGGCTAGCTTGGGATTTTACCTGGAGGCTCAGAGGTGAGGGATGATCAAACTCATTCATGCTGTGGATTGAGCTAAGGTTTGTGAGGCTGTTGAGCTGAAGACCCTGTTTCTTTGTTTGTTGTCACCCAGAGGTCAATCTCATTCTCAATCATAGGATGCTGCTCAGACTCCTTGGTTCATGTGCCCATCAAGCTTCAAAGTCATCATCAAGACATTGCTGATATGCCCAGCCACTGGAATAGAAGTCAAGGTCAATATTAAGAGTGAAAACACTGATCTCAAAAATTATATAATGTGTGATTCCAGTTATGTAATGCTCACAAAATAATATAATTACAAAGAAGAAGAAAGCTGACCAGGGGTTTCCAGGGCTTAGCACAGAGATAACTACATGGGATTATATGAAGGAGAGTCTCATGACAATGAAACCTATCTTAAATGAAATGTTTACAAACAATCGCATTAACATATAGTACATGACTATATATAGTATGCCAATAGTAGCATCTTAATTTAGATCTAGAAATGTGTAAATTCTATCAGCAATGTATAAACTGTCTGCCTATTTTTTAATTTTTTGTTTGGCAGAGTTTACTGTATTATAAATGACATTTGTTAGGTTTAAATTTTTGACAATCTTTTGCACAAATCCACAGAAATGTAATTGTGTATTACCTTCTATGTAATTTAATTTGTATCTAATCTTGCCTATTACTTCTAGTAGACTTTTTGTAGATTTCTGAGGACCAGCTATAAGACAGCATATTTATGTTAGTTTTTTGTTGCTACACATAACTATGAATTAGGGACTTAAAATAACATGATCAATATTACAGTTCTGAAGTTCAAATGCTCCATGGATCTCAGAACAAAAATCAAGTCGCCATCAGAAACGTATTCCTTCGTGGAGGCACTGTAAAACTTCTTTCATTTTACATTTGCCCCTTCTAATTTCTGGTGGCTCTCCATGTACTTTGGTTTGTAGCTTCCTTTTGACTTCAAGGCTGGTAGTGGCTACTGAGTCTTTTTCACATCACAGTGCTCTGAAGATGCCCACCCTTCCATTTTTGAGGGTCCTCATGACTACATAAAATGCACTCAAATAATGCAGAACAATTACCTTAACTTAATCACATTTACAAGTTCTTATTTAGAAATTAAAGTAAGAACACCTTTAGAGGCTCAATTTTTTTATTATCCGTGAGAATGACAATAGCCTTATTTGTCTCATAGCTTTGATCAAGGTTAATGTACATACACAAACACATATCTAAAATATGTATTGGCTAATGCACTTGCTGATACTATCTTTTTTATAATTAAAAAAATTATCACAGTAAAAGACACATTGCCATTAACTTCCCTCAAAATAGCTCCCCTAATTTTCTGTATGTATTTTAAAATGAAAAAAGAATAAAAGTGATGATACAGAATTTCAAAACAGAATAATAGGAGATTAGCACTGGTTAATATATTGCATATTGTTATCTTCAAAGTAGTTGTTCAGACTGTAAGAGGCATGAAAAAATGATCAAACAATGAAACAGTGAAAGCACAAACAGTTCTTTCTGATGAAGTAACAGATCAGTAGTATAGTTATTTATCATATATATATATATATGTATATATATAATCTTTTCCCTTTTTTCTTTTCTCCTTTTCCCTATCCCAGTTGTTCTTTCCTTTTGAGCAGTTTCTGCTGTTTTTTCATTGACATACACTGTTTCTGGGAGGCTGAAACAGGATGCCACTATCCAGTTCAGATTAGCCTTGAATTCACTGTGTAGTCAAGGCTGGTGTTGAACTCCTGGAAATCCTCCTGATTCAGCCTCTCAAGTGCTGGGGTTACAGGTGTGCACCACCATGCCTGGCTCACATATATTCTTTGAAAAAGTGTTCATTCAAATTTTTTTAAAATTGAATTGTTCATCTTTTTATCTGTTAAGATCTTTAACTATAATTTCTGTACTATAAAATTCAACTGCCTTAAAGTGTACAAAAGATGTCAGATTTTCCCAAATTGATCTATACAGTCAGTGAATTCCAGTCAAAATTAAAACATACACTTTTATGGAGATTTATATGCTGATCCAAAATTATGTGAAGGTACACACTACTAAAATATGCATAACAATTTCAAAAAAGATCCAAATTATATAATTCTCATAACATAAATCTTAATAACAACAATGAAGTGTGTTAGGATAAGACATACATATATATACACTGAATATATATACATACATACACTGAATATATATGTATATATTAATATAAATGACTTTTTTTAAAATGACATCAAAGCAATTAAATTGGTGAAAATATGATCTTTTCCAAATCTGTGCTAGAACAAATGGATATTATTGATAATAAAAATGATATCTACCCTAATATCACCTCATATAAAAGTAAGTGAAAGTGAATCATAGATGTAAATCTATGAGCTAAATCTATAAAATATTTTAAAAGGATTGTAGAAATCTGTACTTCCTTGGATTAGTTTAAGATTTATTAGACACAAAAGCTAAGAACTTTCAAATGTAAAATGATTTAAATTCATAAAAGTACTAAGTACATTTTTCAGCTAAGCAAACAAATCCGTCAAGTCACAGATAGTGAGAAAAGTATTTATTTAAAATTTGTCTACAAAGGTTCTGGGAACTTCAGTGATACAATAATATGAAGACTAGCAATTGATAAAATGCACAAAAGATGGTACCCAATAGCTCACCAGAGACGATAAACAAATGCAGATGAGAATATTATAAAATACTCAAGCCTGTGGTTGTTGGAAAACTCAAATTAAAATATGATAAGATAATAGAATATCACTACATGCCTGGTGGTGTGTATTAAACAAAAAATATTTGCAATAAAAGTTTGGCAAGGACATGGAGCAGTTGGAATTCTTATCTAACATTGCCTGTGTGATTACAAAAAAGTAGAAAATAATTTTTCAGATTATTATATAGTTGAAATGCACATATATTTTAGCAATAGGCATGCTACACAACGCATTATTTATTCAGAAGAAGTGAGCATGTATTTAGCCAAATACTTATGTTCTTATTTGCAACTTTATAATAACCATAAACAACACAAATGTTCATTAACTGTTAAATGAGTGAACAAATAGAAGCAAATCCATGAAAGAGTATGATATTCAGCAATAAAGAGAAATTGAGAGTGATATACTCACAAATTGGGCAAATCTGAAAAGCATACTGTTGAGACTCAAAAGACAACCACAAAGGACAACATATTTAATAAATTCATTTATATGAAGTTCTAAATAAGAAACTTTATAGCGACAAAGGGCAGTGGCTATTAATAGTCATGTTGGAAGCAGTTAGTTGACAACAGAAAGGCAACAGGAAAAATGTAAAGTTCGTGCCCACATTTCTAGACTGTCGTATGCTCCCCCAACTCTACTTGTGCATGGGAGTAGGAGTGTGTGTGTGCATGTGTGTGTGTGGGGGGGTGTGGACAGAAGTAATCCAGGAGCAGGAAATGGAGAGAGAGCTCATTGAACTATTAGCAAACCTTGCTTATGAAACTTACACCCCAACAAAACTAGGGGAAGAAAAGGCTACATGAATAACTAATTTGAAACACAGAACCAGTAAGACCTTCTACCTCTTAAACTCTCAAACTTTTCCCATGCCAATTTCTAATTCAACAGTAATAATTGAGTCTAAAGCATAAAAAGAATTGATGAATTCTTTGCAAAGGAAAGGTTGACGAATTTCTTAGGAAATGTGAGACAGACACATATCTGTTCTTATCCTTGCAGAGCTAGAAGAAGGAAACAAACCCTACCGCTGCAGAAGGGCGGCCCTTGGGATCAAAGCTTTCTTGTCAAATTCCTTGTGCCTGCTAATCTGACGCGAGGCTTTCATTCTTCAGTTTATAGGCTGGGAAGCACTTCATCAGTGCCCTCAGAACTACTTTTGGTCCTGTCTCTTACACCCAAATGACTTTGCCATGTTATGCATTAGGTCACAGATCTGAAATCAATACCATCGCTAATACCACCCAGCAGTAGACACTAGTCTCTACAAGCAGCGGTGGTTTGGGTTTCAGATTGAAACACAATCTCGGTTTAAAGTTTATGGCTCACTACCAAGGGACTTAGCTTGATTTAAGAAAGAAAAAGAACTGGTAATAACATAGATTGCTTGTCAACAGCGTAGCCCAGGTCTCACAATTCCCCAGAGCATTCACTAACGATTTGCACTCAGAATGTGCGGGACATAGGGAGAGAGCCTGGGTTAAAAATGATCTCACCACAGACAGTTGCGCCAGGCTCCAGTGCTCTGTCTTTTATATATATTTGGTGTATCTCTCTGGGATAGTTTTCATTCTATAGCATATTCATATCTCAACAATGATAGTTTATTGTTGCTTAATATAGAATGTTTTTAATGAAATTTGGATGGTCTGGTACCTTGCAAATTTAGATAGAATTCTCATTTATCTGGGAACCTAACTAGAGATAATCTCATTGAATTATTTGCCTAACTATTGCAATAATATATCAAAAAAGGAAATTTTAGTATGTCTAAAATTATGGTAAAGACTTTATAACCCTTTAAATGTAGCATCTTCCAAAGAATATTTGTTATTTGCTTTTCAAGTAATAAATAACCCTTCTCAAAACTTTGAGATTCAACTACTGTGTAGTTTTATTCTTTTCTATGCACACAACAGTAAGTGATCACATTAAACTGCTTTGTAGCAAATTCCACGTAATGTACAATTCAAGAAGCATTGTCTTAAATCCTAAGAATGTGCCAAAAGAATGAAGACTTTCGTATTTTTAATATAGATATTATCTCCAATGATAGATGGCTTATAACTTTAAATATAATTGGTATCTACTTCCATAAAAAACCTTAATAAAAAGCTATTTCCATTGCTACAAATTAGATTCTGATTGTGTTTTTTAGTGCTAGGAAAATTGTAACATTGTTTTTCTGAATGAGTCCACTGCAGCTGTTTGCAATCACAATATAATAGAGTTTGCCATATGTTATTACTTGGTTATACATGCTGCTGCCATAACAAATATATAAATTTTTGTGCATCTTACACACACTAAATAGATCATTCTAAAATGAATGTCAATGTTTAAATTTAATATTGTATTTCAATTGTGATAATAATTTATTTCATTTTATATTTTAAGTAAAAATGATAGGAAGATACAATAGTTTCATTCAACATATCAGTGATGTGCCAGGAATTTAGCTCAGTGGCATAAGTGCCTGCCTGGCAAGGAGAGGTTATGAGTTTGATTCCCGGTACAAAAACAAACAAACAAAAAATATATAAGTAGATTGTATTTTTCCTGAAATGAATTGAATAATTTTTTGTTATATTGAATATATACAAGAGAAATAAAGTAAAAATTTTAAAGAATATTGATAGTATTTTGAGAAAAAAGAATAGAAATTGATGCACTAAATGCCACTCAATGGGGAATATTTATGTTTTCTACTAAAAAATACAAAATACTAGAAATCTAAGCATAAGCTAGTATTGATGACAAAACATAATAGATATCATGAACATGTAGTTTAAAATGTGAGCAAAATGGACATTGATTTTTGCTTTTCAGATTTATTTGATTTTTTGTTGTCATAACTTGCTTATTAATCCATACTATTCAGGTGTGTAAGCTAGTGAATTCATGACACCTAAAATAAATTCAATGGCAATTGGTTATTATTAATGGAATTTAATTTCAGCTCATATAAATTAATATGATATAGAAACTAAAATGTAAATCTAAAGAAACTGAAATAAGCAGGGTTAGTTACTCAGGTCCGAAATCCAATCCAACTACTATAAGTGTGGGATTTTACCAGAGTATTAAGTCTTTCTGAATTTCCATATCTGTCTTTTCAACTTGGGAATAAGGTGTTTTAATTAAATCTTCATTAAGCTCCTGTTTAAATCTCAGGTCTTACAATCTGTAGAATTCTTTTTTTATTACTACATTAAATCTTACAAATCTCAACATTTGTTATTAGAGTGTTTTATTTTATGAACGTTCCAAGCCTACACATTGATTTAGAGTTATTTCAAAATTTTACAATACATCTGTTTAACAACCCACGATGGTTGTTTATTCATTTTTTTCTCCATCACAACTAACTCGATTACAAGTGATATAATGCTATTACTAAATATTTACTTATCTTTGCAGAAAATACAACAATTTGCACAAATAACAAAGCAGTTCCCAGATGGTGGTGCACATGGATGTCCAGATGAAGAGGCCACAACTTTTATATTTCATGATCATTAGTGAGATGAAACAATGAATATAAAGTTTAGCATTTTCATGTCAATAGTTGGACCAACTTGTAAAGAACAGATTTTCCCTGTTTTTTTGCAACTAACCAAAACATGACACATATGTCATTTTATATTTAAGTATCAACCAATATTTTTTAGTTCTTTTTTTTTAATACCAGGAATTGAACTCAGGCTCTTACACTTGCCAGACAAGTGCTTATGCCACTAAGCTATATCCCCAGCCTCTCTAGTTCTTGGTAATAATGACCAAGTGAAATTAATGCTGTTGTATCACACTTTGAATTTTGTTTTAAACAATATAACTGCACATGTTTCTTTAGCAGATAAACTAGCAACCATCTTTAAAACTACCCAGTGTATTTCAAGATCTTGGAATAATATGAGACAACCAACTTTTTGTAGTATTGGAAGTAACTGCCAATTAAATACATACTGCATAAATAAGATAAAATTGTATGTATATAAACATACATGCCCAAGTGTCTCTGCATAAAGAATGATTTCTCTCTCAAAAGAAAAAATATAGAATGATAAATAAATGATTTATAAATTTTGCGTGTTATTTATAAATAATTTGAAAAATGGCCTTTGTCACCTCCCATGAACTTGAGTTATAACAGGAACTCAATGCTCCCATGATAAAACAGTCACTGTGATGCTGTCTGAATTTCAGTTCCTGCAGATATTTCCCATTGAGAAAGCACAATTTACAAAGTGATATCCACTCTAGGCCATGATCTTTTAGTTCCGAATGAGTGAATTAAAAAAAATAATAAATAATGAAATAAATAACAAGCCAGAGATTAAGTCAATCATACTGATGGATACTTTTCACCCTTTAATATTCTGCATGTCATATGACCAAGTCATAACCATATTGCTGCAATTTGCTTCAGTTTTAGGAAACAAAGGACTCTTTATTAAACTATGCTAAATGACTCCTTACTACTCTTAATTTTTTTGTGAGGTATTATCTCATGCTTTGTGCAAATTCCCATTCAAGACATATACCACTCTAGCTTTCTCATGATAATCTGTTGTTCTAGGTATCTGACTATACATGGCTCAAGATTCCATGATATTTCCAGGTACAGTGTGCATACCTAAAACCCCAGCACTCAGCAGGCTGAGGCGGGAGGATCGCTGCAAGTCTGAGACCACCCTGGGCTACATAGTGAGTTCAAGGCCAGACTGCAATGCAACACTTTGTCTCAAAACAAAAATGAAAGAAAATTTCATGTTTCATTTGTTTACGTCAATTCTGCACTCACTCTTGCTTCAAAAGAGAGAGTTTTCCTACAGAATTCTTTAATTTTCCTACTCTACACTCATTGCGTTTCAGGTTTGAAAACTGACAAATGGATTCAAGAAAGGAGAAAATGTGTCTACTTACACTGTGTGTAGGGTTGTTTTTTCCCCGCTTAAATAGCAAAACTCACATAGCTATTGACCGGTGAACACAAAAGAGATTAAGCTCTGTGTCTCCAGTTCCTGCTCTTCACAATGTAATCTGAACAGAGCTGGTTATTTCCAGGGATTCTAGATTTGGTAACAAAAATGTTTATTTAAAAAATTATATGGCCCCCATAGGTAGAGGTGTGGAATCAGTAAATAAAAGAAGTAATAATCGTGAGGCCATGTCTAGAAAGGGAACAGATTAAGGAACACACCATCTAACAAGAAATGTGGTTGAAAATGGTCAGCTATATGATAGAAAATTTGTAATGCTGTATTTATGATTCAGACATTTTTAGCAAATGAAAACAAACAAGCAAAGTCAAGGAAAAAAGCCCCAATAAAGTAATGAGCAAAGATGAGTCAGGCATAGAAAATTCAGGTTAAGGGAAGGGGAGTAAAGGAGGAAGTTAATCCTGAATATTAAGAGAGTAGAGAGGCAGCCAATGAGAAGAAGGAAAAGGTAAAGGTATATGAGAGGTAAAGAGGAACTTGGTCACAGGAAAGGACGGACTGGCTGTCGCAAATTGCAGAAATTAGTAAAGGACACAAAATAAAAATCACAAATGATGTTGAAAATGTTGGAAGGGTTTAATTAGCAAATCAATACTTCTAATGGAGAAAATATTAAATTTGAGACAAACTTATAATAATGACATATTCAATTTGAAATTTGAATATTTATATTAAAACAGTATTAATTTATTTCAATTTAAATATTTTACCAGAACAACATATTTCTCTTCTCTTTTTATTCTTTCTTTCTTTCTTTCTTTCTTTCTTTCTTTCTTTCTTTCTTTCTGGCTTGCTTGCTTTTGCTCTCTCTCTCTGTCTCTCTCTCTTTTTCTCTCTTTCTTTTTCTGTACATCTTTCTGTCTTAATTTCTTTCCTGCAGTGGTTGGAATTGAACTTGGAGATTTTACACTGAATTACATTCCAACTCTTTTTATTTTGAGACAAAGTCTTGTAAAGTCACTGAGCTCTCTGCCTTATATGGTGCTGGGATCACAGTTGTGTACCATCTTGCCCAGTTAGATTTATTTCAGTAGTAATGCTTATGTAATACTTTATTTTCTCCAGATATTCTCAAGAGACATAGCCAAATATAAGAAACCTGAAAGGAAATAAAGAATTATATTTCATAGTCAATTAAGAAGGAACACCTAAGAAGAAAAAGTAAATGCAATGGTTTGATCACAGACTACTAGAAGAAAATTCATCTGATTTAGAACAAAAAACATTGTGGTAGATGAAGATTCGTCCTGAAGGAGTAAAGGAAAGAAAAAAGATTATGATTTTACATTTTCTTGAAGAAGAAGAAAACATATGGATTACAGGGACGTGTTGACTATTAACATTTCACTATAGAAGACTTTGGGACAAAATAATTAGCAGAGAATAATGTAGTTTTGAAAAAAATGACAGAAAAAAGAACATGACTTTTACATAGCTTATAAAAACTTTGATTTTATGATTTTGAGATAATTGATATCATTTATAAGTGTAGTAGTATATATTTATATGTCAAAATTCCAAAATCTGAAACAATTAGTTCTGCAAAGACTCACTAAAATTTATGTGGTGTCAGTTTTTCAACAGTGTGACATTTATCACTTCATTATCTAAAAAGTTTTCTCCTATGAAACAAGTAGTAAATCATGGATTTATTGAACTTGGGTTCAAAAGTGTCTCCCATGTTGCCTAACAATAATCCCTGAATCCATGGTAACGCAGTACTTAGAAACTAAGAGCATGTGGCATGTACTTTCTGATGAAATTTATGGAGAATCGGTCAAATTGATTAGCTTATAATGATGCACAATGCTAATGCTAAATGAGTGCCCAGAAAATAATTAATGAAAAAGAATGAAGCTGCAATTATAGTGACACATGGAACATTTAAAGCTTAAAGTGAATTTTCAAGGGAAAGCTAATGCTAGAATCCATAAGGGTTGGTCTGAGGTAGCCAAATAGAGAGGTATAAGCTTATACAGACAATGTTCCACACTGCACTTTATTCACCTGGTATAAATACTTCGGAGGACACCTCTGAGAAATGCTGCTCTATTGAATGTGAAAGAATTGTTATCATTAGATCAACAATTACTCACAGAAAACTTAAATAAGTGATCATAAGGAGTAGGAATAAAATCTCATCAAAAAAGACAAACTGAATGCAGAAAATAAATATTTATTACTTAAAAATATTTTAAGTAGGAAGGATCTGACTAATGTTTTTTCATGAATTTATGAGTCATTAGCTCCATGCCTTATGGAAATAACCAATTAATTAATTCAAGGCCTGTCAGGAAGAGAATCACTCCTGTTCTTTGGTCACGAGCTCTGTAACACAACTGGCTTACCGCAGGCTTCACAATTTTTAGTAAAAGTCGTGTAGCTTTCTTCATTCTTTTGCAGTTATAATGATTTCAGAAAGGATTTTGATGATTTATGGATATGAAGAAATATAATTTGTGATTAAAATTACACATTTAGAATCAGAATGCTAAACATGACATGGAGACATCGATTGCAATGACTTGTAATGTGAATTCCTGCTCTATCATGGCAATCTCACTTTCTTCCCACTAAGGAACTAGTGAGTTATTTTTTAACTGGACAGTCAGGGCACCTTTGTAACACTGGATCAGTATCATTGCGTAATCCAGTGTGTTTTATGCAAACCCACTTCTCACCTTGTTGCTTTATGGTTCCTATTAATGAGCAAGAACACCTTATCTTTACGAACCTCAGAATTTTTTATGTATGAACTTTTTAAGAACTGTGTGATTTCTACATATGCTGCTTCTTAGGAATCTCTATTTATTTTGCTTCTAAAATGATCTTTTTGAAAGTGTATGGGAAGGGTTGGGTGGCAATGAGAGATATGGAAAGAAAGACCTGCCTCAATGACACCCTTTGTCCCCCTTCATGGTCCTCTGCCCCGTCTGGTCCCATCCATTCTTCACATCCTTGTTGACATATGCAAGAGGTATCAGTTCCAGCTGGGGCTTCTGGGATGACTGTAAGCCCACTGCACCTTGGTAAAAATAAAACTATATGGGTAGAAGGTTACAGCCATTAAACGCTTCCTGAAGCAACATGTTGAAAGAGAAAAGATAATTCTGAGCTTGAAAACCTATTTTCTAATTTAGAGTCTTAATATAAGACAGTGGCCGCATTAGTAGAGAACCATGGCATTTATTGTTGCCTTTCTGCTTCCTCAGGCAAAGAGGAATTTCTGTACTTCCATCAGTGTGAGCCAGGCACGTAAGAGTCCCATCATGTCTGGTGGTAAAATGACATACATAAATTTGATCTGTGTAAGATGATAACTGTGTCATTTTGCCACTCATGCAAGACGACTTCCAGAACTGCTTTGGAAAGTGCCAGGAAAGATAGAAGTGTCTTCAGAGGGAGAGGAAGTGATCTGAGGAGGATTAATAGCAATATCTTTACCTTAATAAATATTTTATATTTAAATATTCACTGTGTATTTTGAACACACGTAAGAGCATATTGAATATCTACAACCTAAACAATTTCTTGATGCATCTGGTGCTGCCAATTATTGTATCACTTGCCTGTCTGAGGCTTTCTAATATAGTTTCCTTCCTCTCCTTGCTTCTCCTTGCATTGTTTGTCGTCTACTTATTGATCTGATTATTTATTTCATGGTGCTGAAGATGGAATCTAAGGTCTTGTGCATACTAGACAAATATCTTGTCACTAATCTATAACCCTGGCCTCAAACATGGTTATTTCAAGCCATTCTAATTTAATATATTTAATATCACAATATTTTATGTTTTTATTTATTTTTTCTACTAAATGTTTGAAGGTAGGCCATTGAGTTCTATTACTTGTGTGTAGCTTTCTCCTTTTTAATTTTTAAAATTTTAAACATTCCATGAGAAAATTAGCATGCTAAACAATGGTCCATTCTGCAAGAAAAATTAATTTGTGAATGATACTATGTATCCTATTCATGGTGAAGTTTAAAATTTTATGTGAAATGTTTTTGCTCTGGTTGTTATTTACTTTTAAGGTCCAGGATGTGGTCTCAGTGAAAATGTTTGAATGCTAATTAAAACTCTTTCTTTTCAGAGTGAATTTTGATTACTAGCTTTTCAGGTTTTATAGACTGTTAGAATTTCTACTAAGACCTTAGAATCTCACTTTACCTTCTCCAGGTCCCAGGAAATGTAAAAATTTGCAATCACCTTAACAAAAGATTGCAGATAGAATACCGGGTTGAGGACCTGTGATGCCTCCCTGCAGCAATGTTGGCCACTAGCGGCAAACATGGGTCACACAGAAATCCAGTCCCTGGTTCTATCCCAGCACAATGACACGGCACATTTCTTGATGGGGTACAACACAGAAAAATGCCTTAATGTGCTTCCCATCTCTCCTGGACCTTAGCCTTTCCATGTATAGCTGTATTCTATTTTCCTGACATGTTACAAAATGGCTGCTCTTGTTTGGGGAGCTTTGTATTTTATCGAGATGCTACTGTTCTGTCCAGGAACTGCATAAAAGTCACTACATTATTGCAAGAAGTAATTTCACTTTGAATAGAATTTTTGTGTAAGTTATCAAAACTCCAGTCACGTTTTTAAAGCAAAATAACTATGGTGTGATATAGCTCAGCTAACACAGATCTCTTGAACATTTAATCTAAAGATTTCCTTTCTTTGAAAAATTGGACTGTATGTTTTCCACATAACACATGCTGATATACTTGCTAAAGAATCTTATATAGTGTTTTGACAAATATAGAAAGTTAAATATGTTATATAGAGACAATATTATACATAATTTTATGTTGATAGTTTTCTTTACTTATGTTTATCAAGGTATATAAAATGCTGAGAGATCTTATTGCTATCCAAGTACATGACTTGATAAGTTTTTATCCATCTGTATAATCTCGGTTTTCTTTTCATTGATACAATTTCTGTGTAAAATTTAGTGAACCAGCTCCAAAATTCAGAGTCACTTCCATTCTTTTTCTCTTTACTAAGAAGGTCACTGCTTATTTTGGAGCTAAGGTTAAGCTTGGGAGTGTGATACTCATCTGTAGTGTGACTTCTCCCCGCATGACTGTTAGTGAGGAAAAAGCAAAGCCGACAAAGCAGGTCAGCGGCATTAGATATGAAAGGAAAAGCCTCTTTGCTGGGCTCTCTGGAAAATCAGACACCGTGTCAGTATTAACCGGATACCTGATAAAGGAGAAAGTTATTGAAGTGAGCTTTCCACATAATATGTTTTTCTCATCTTCTGATTTCACTTTTTCTTCTCAAATAGAAGAATAGAATTGAATTTCAGCAAACAAGATATCTTGACACGATGAGAAAACCTGAGTCAAAGTAAATATAATTATTAGTTAAGAAGGTGGAGGAAATATTGATTGTTAACTGGCTTTAGAAGCATACTGCCTAATAAGAATATCAATTTGAAATCTATTGAATTTAGTAAATTTGTACAACCTTTACTTCAAAGCACAATATATTTTTCTCTAAAGTAAACATACTAATAGCATCTCCACATAAGGTTTTATATTATTTTAATGTGGATGAGGCCCTGAAGAAAATATCTGGCAATTAATAAGCTCTCAATAAATGGTGTGAATCATTTTTGTGATCAACCCAGTGCTTAGTTTTAGATGTTTCAAGGAAACAGTGTATTAATTCCCTATTCTCAAAAACAGTTAAAGTTGCTTGTTGTAGCTTCTAACCCTTTTTTTCATTCTATTTCTCAATTACTGGTGATGTGCTAGATTTAATTTACATAGTCCTTCAATCTCTTTTTTTGAAAACTAAGTCAATACATGTAACATTTGATTTTGATTAAGGATGCAGTCAATTAAAGCTTTGTTTTCTCTTTGCTGGTGTGTCGATCCTAATTATCTTGTCAGATGTCACTAAAGGCAGTGACAGGGCGGTAATAAAGCATTGAAAATTTAATATGAACTCAGATTTCTTTTTAACTGAATTTGTAAATTCTGGAGCTTTTAGTGCAGTATGGAAAATACTCTAAAGAACAACTGAAACAAAAAAAGCAGGCAAAAAATTTCTCAAAATTAAAGAACATTGCTTTAGAAGAAATAGATTTATTTATGTAAGCATTAACAACGCCTTCCCTCACCCAGTACAAAGCATGGTGTCCAATAATTGCTTAAATTAAATTTAAATTAAAGGAAGTTTCAGCTGGGATATGGGTGACAGTGAAATAGATGTAAATGAGTGCTTCCAGCCAGTTGTACATTTAAGGTTGGCTTTGGTCCGAGTAGGTTTCACCTGTGGCATGGCCAGTTAAAGAAAATAGGAGAAGAGAAGATTGGTAGGTAAGAAAGTTTAGGAGGTAACAAAAACAAATCAAATTATTCACTCTGCCCTTTTCCATTGTGTCACTGATGGATATGTGAAGTCTTAAATCTACAGTTACTGAGTTTGTATCAGAAAACACATATCCAGAGATGAATGGTGAGTTGAGGCATGAAAACAAAGGCAACACTGACCCCAAACACTGAAACTGGCCTATTGAGTGTTTCTAATTGGTTTTCATATAAACTTGGATAGCAATTATTTGTGTTTCTATAAAATTCTGAAGATTTTATGATGATTCAGTAATAATAATTTCATGTTAAATAGCATATTAATAAATCTGATCATACTAAAATTCAGTCCAGAATGAGAGAAAAATATTTTTATAGCAAAAATATATCTGCATTTTAAGTTACAATGAAAAAATAACCCAAATTGTTGAAAATTTAATTACTAATGTCTACAAACTACTTTCCTTGGAAACAAGACCACTATTTTGTATACTTTATATGTTTCTGCTTTATTCAGAAAAATATTCTATATTTCTTCTAAAATCTCCACTTAGTATGTAAAATATGGCTATCAAATTGCTTTTGAAGAATAAATGCATCAGATAATTCAACTTAGAATTATTGTATGATAATTACACATGGTATGAAATATATCTTTAAAAAAACCTAATATGGTTGATAACAAGAGCATTCTCTTTCAATTCCTAAGTGATTATTAAACTTTCTAGATGTACTTTTAAGAGATGCGGAAGGCTGAGTTACATACAAATTATTCATGAATTCAGTGGGTCTCAAGACAGATATCAGATATGTCCCTCAGATTGAGACCTGCAGATTTGATTGAGGGAGCTTAAAGAATAGCAATAAGTAAAAGTACAGAAAGTATATTTAACATTATGGTAAATAAGGAAAGAGAAAAAGAGAAAAATTATTGGTTATTATAGAATCAAAGATTAATCATGTAGTACGCATCTTGTACTGTGTCGCCATGTATTTCTGATGTTTGGGAAATTTTAGGGAATCAGCCAATGGAAGACAAATCACAATCAAACTACAGATACAATCCGTGATATCTTTGAAGAAAAATGCCTATAGCAGTAGAAAGATATTTTTTCAGCTTTCTTTAATCAAGTTAGAAGGGGTCAGGATCTTATCTACCTATTCATCTCAGTATTAAGTCCCAACAAATTTATGATTAAATTCACAGATCTGCAAAATAGGGGGATGTGGCCAAATTTTGCATGGAACAGGACATACTCTCCAGCATGTAGTAGTATGAGAGAAGACAGAATCCTCCCCTAAAGGTACAACCTGTGCCTGGAGGAGAGACGCGACCCTAGGTGCACAGCACGACAGACAGGAGAGGGACAAAGATGTGTGGGTTCCAGGTATCCCCGCAGGTTGTGGCCTCATCAGAATATGTGATTTATTATAATATATATCATTACTCTATCATCTATCTATATTTGCATTTCTAATCATTTGTGTGCATATGAAATACCTAATAGTTTCAAATGAATGAAAAACCATTCACTCAAATTAATTTTATTTTCTCCTGAAGTTTAAAAATCAATTTCTGATTAACTTTTTTTTGTCTTTTTGAGACAGGGTCTTTTTTTGCAGTTCATTCTGGCCTTGAACTCACTTTGTAGCCCAGGCTGGTCTTGAACTTGCAACAATCCTCGTGTCTCAGTCTCCGAGTGCTGAGATTACAGGCGTGAACCACCATGCCTAGCTCTGATTAATTTTTTGTCCATCTCCTTAAGCAGAGAATCAGAACCTGCCTGTTATGTGGTCATTGTATTAGCAATTTCATTACTACAGTGATAGACTTGAAATAATGCACTTGTGAAGTAAACAGAGACTTATTTGAGTTCACAGTAAAGACACAGGACCTGCCTTAGCTCAGCTCTGGTGAGGACCATGGATGACAATGCTAGTGAGTTCATGTTGGAGGATTTTCTCACATGGTCAACTGGAGTAGAGAGCCAGAGCCAGGCAGAGGGTGAGGGCATGGGCGGGAGCTTCAGTGTCCCGTCATCCCCTCCCAGGACACCCTCCTGGGACCTGAAGGCTTCCCATGATGCCACACTGCTGAACGGTCTGCAGCATCTAATTGTCTCACCTGGGTCAAGCCTTGAAGATACGAACCTCTGTGCCTCACCTCCCTATTCAAACCGTCACATGAAAAATTCATTCTCTTTAAAAGTTTCTTTTCAGAAATGATTCTCATTAGTTGTGCATCCTTCTATTTAGGAATTTAAAAATTCTTCTTAAATAGTCATTAATGTCTGTTAAAACTTGATGTTTTTGGAAAACTTGTAGGTCAATTTCATCTCAGTTATCACCTCAGGGAATTGAAAAGAATAAGTCATACAGATGTTAAAGCCCAGAAATGAGGTTATACTGACTGTCATGGTCATACATTCACAAATCTTTTGAGAATGCCATAGTTTCAAAAAGTAGATGCAATATTAATTTAAATTGTTAGTACATTTAAAAATATGGCTACTTCTACTAAAATACTTTATGGCCATTCTTTAACAAAAATATCAGAAATTAAAATAATAATTTTAATAATAAATGTTCCAACTCTATTAAGAGATATTATCTCTAAGTAAACATTAAGCACATATACAAAATGTAAAGTAACAAAGTTTTAAAAACATTTTATCTTATGATTTTAAAAATCAGAGTAGTACACAGATATGAACTATTCATTGAAGATACCAAAGAAAAAATCAAGCTACTTGTATATAAATGGGGAAAAAATACATCGCATCCAAATTTTAAAACACAAAGGGAAGATTTTTATAGTTCCCATTTAGAATAATATTTCATGTTTTGCTCTAAAAATATCAATATATTGATTACAGACTGACACTTCAAATTCTACAAGCAGTTTAATATAATATTTGTTATATACATAGTTAGGTATTTCAAAAAAAATATCTGCAATTCTGAATTTTGCATCACAGCTGGCCCCAAGGTTAGTGGACTTGTAGAAGGTATTAAACAGTTAACTCTGTCTTAAAATAAAGTGGAGAGAGGCTAGGGATGTAGTAATGTAGCTCACTGTGAAGGCCTTTTAAGTATTGGAATTAACCATGTTTTAAAAATTTCCTCATTCTAGGGGAAAATTCTGTGTGTGTATCATAGGAGACTGGTAAGACAGAGAAACACATATAAAGTGTTATGCAGCCATTAAATAGGTAGAGGACAATTTGGAGCAAGAAGAAAACACAACATGAAAGAACTTTCTAAAAGATTTGCAATAAATGGCACAAAAAATTTGGGGAAAAGAAGGGATATTGCAAAATGACAGCTATTTTGGATACAAAGAGAGAAAACAATGAAATATTATTTTAGAATCAATGTATTCAGGGTAATTTATGATTAGTTTTTTGCTGCTGCATGTCAAAACTCAGAGCTTTAAGTATGTGGACAGGAGCTCTATCTCTGTACTAGTTCTCCAACAAGGATTTTACAATAAGAAAAACCAACTATCTATGGGGTTCTATTATATTTAATAAAGAAGAATAATTTTTAAAATAGGGATTATTAAGATTACAACATGCAAAAGAACACATTTAATAGGACTTGTGAGGGAAGGGATTGTGCCAAGAGTTTAAAGTCCTGCAGCAATAAATCTTTGCACTGTATTTTAACATTTATTTTCATTAGAGATTCATGTGTTACAAAGAGAACATCAACAGTTTTTTTAATTCTTTATTTTGCTAGCATTTGATTAAATGAGAATTTAAGTGTTCTGAAGAAGTAATCAACAAATAACAAATCTATTTACTAATCAAAACAATTAGTTCCTTTCTCAGAAATTATTAATTATCCTAACAAGACCTTTTTAATGCATTATATTATCTGAAGTTAGACTAATCACATTGCAGCAGGAATCATTTACAGTTGTCATAGAACTTGTAATTATGATTTTGATCCTCTTTATTAAAAATAAATTCTCGTGGTCCTTCCTGTTACTGTTTTTTGTTACACATTTGTTAGTAGAGCTCATCAGATGATAGCTTTTCTAGCAACATAATCCAAATACATTTTATTCCTCTAGCAAGTTTTGAACACTTAAATTGAATGAAACCACCATGAAAATGCACTTTTGTTTCATCAATCTTTCAATTGATACTTCATGACCAGTAAGTCGGTCAGTCACCTTGCTTTTATCTTGTAGTTAAACGGATTCATCTCTAACACGTTTGTACACACATAAATGAGATCATGCCGCAGATACATAAACTATAAGTAGTATATGTTAGTTTGAGATGATGAGAAGAAAACACATGTTTAAAGTACAAAGCTTTGGTATGTTAGGAATAACCATTGGGATAAAAGTTACCTCTTTTTCTGACAGAGTCCCTGGAGATGAGTTAGTATCAAATCTTTATTCAGTTTAGATTAAATCCCTGATAAATGGGAGATGTATTTTCATATTAGCAGGTACGTGGCTTTTTTTAATATCTGAAATATCCTTTAAAGGGCAACATTTCTAGCAAGGAGAATAAAACAGTGAAGAGTATAAACTTGAAAAAAAGAAAGAACCCAAATAAGCCCTCAGTAAACCGCTGTTCCAGGCTGTCTTGGTTACTCCCTGGAAGATGTCATATGAAACTGGTACAGGACCGTCTGGTCTGGCCCTGTGCCTCTCCAGCCTTAAGGGTCATGAAGTCACCTGGGGACTTTGCTACTGAGCAGATGCCAGTTCCGCCAGCCTGGGTGGACCTGAGAGTCCCTCTTTCTAAGTGCTCAGTGATGCCAGCGCTGCAGCCTGAGCCATACTGTGTTCCTATAGCCAGCAGGCTCGTCCAGCCTGGGCCCCACAGCAGGAATATACCGTATAGTAAGTAACCATGAAAAAGAAATCAGGTTGCTTCCCTACATACGCTGTATGGTGCATTTTGCATGTGACCAAGGTCACTCCTCTGTACCCACACTGCCAGGCAAGCCAGGCATGCTGTCCCATTGTGATAGGTGGACCTGGCCTGCTTAGTGGCCTTGCATCTCAGGCCTTGCATTTCACGTGCATGCCTGTGGATGCTGGCATCATGTCTCTGATAACCCTGCTCTAATTATTCTGCAGGGGTGCCTGGGTTCTGGTATCTTTAAATTTCTTCAGGGGATCAAATGGGCAACCATGGGTTGAGAACCACTCATTGCTCCAAAGGCAAGCAATGCCTTAGAACATTTAGGAAATTTCTGAGGTGTTCTGGTTACTAAAACTGGAAAAGTTCATCTACTTCAGGGCTCTGGAGGCCTGAAACATATACACTTTTAATGGTTGCCATGAAAACAAGAAAAACTGTACCTCTAAAGCCCAACCAGAGTCTTAAAATAAAAGCATGCCTTGGGCACATAATACTTTTAATTGCAACAAATTGACCCTTCGGATCAAACTATTAATGCTCATTGTCGCTTCTCTGTCATTAGCAGACATCAGTGGGTGGATCTGCGTCAGAGCAGCAAATGAATACTTGGTGTGGTAAGAGCTGCTCTAAATCTGAATATTTCTTCAAGCCATTTGCACAACTTTAACGTACCTGTGATTTAGTCATCTCCTCCGAGTGCAGTTTTTAAATTGTTGCTCCCCTGGTTTAAAACCTGGTATGTGGTTTATGACCCAGTTAGTTTAAATTGATTCTTTCCCTATGTTCCCAATTAGCAATTATGGTTTTCAGAGCCCAAAGGGGGAAGTTGTGTGTTGGTGGTAGAGAACTGAAGTCATTAAATACAAAACACAAGCACAAACACAAATAAATTAGAAAGCAACAAGTTTGTCAATTACCATTTTGGAAAATCTGCCGCAAGTGTTGGTAAAAGGATTGTAACCTTTGTGTACAAAGCAAGTTCATCTATGCTCACAAATTCTACACTTGGCAATCTCAAGTGACAGTGACATGCTTTGCCTTTAGGTGAGTAAGCTCTGGTTCTTACGTCCTCTTCCTCCAAAAAACAGGAATGCTGCCACTCTCTCCATGCTCTAAGCCTTATTTGCAAATTATCAAATTGCTACATATAAAATATGTCCTTTGGAGATTGATACACATTCTTGTACTGTTAGAACACTTTCAAACTTCAGCCAGACAGATTCATTTCAATGAATATAAATGAGGCATCATTAAGAGCCATGGAAACAGTCTGGCACAGAATGGATTTTCAGAACTATTGATCACATACTTAATCTGGACCCTAACCTGGACATCCTCTGTGGTCCATTTTGGCCTGTGTTATTTATTTGGTAGAAAATTTAAGAGTCTGTTTCTGAAACAATTGAGACTTCGACATGTAAATCCGACATGATTCAACTGATAGCAGTGGTCAAATTATTGGGGATTCATCTGTGGTAAGCTGCATCTAGTGGGGTGAAAATGCAGTTATGAGCAAAAGGACTGTTTCCCTGAGGGTGTGTATACATGTCTGTCTTTTACTGTCATGTTAGTCAAAGAGACATTTATAGTGAGCGAATAACAGTGCTTAGGGCATGGTAGACCTTCCTCTAAGTGTCCACACAGCCACACCAGGGCTCACTGTGAAAAGGAGGAAACTGAGGCCCAGAGAAGTGACGCAGTCTGCCTCAGGTCATGGTGTATGAGAAAGAGCTCACAGGCAAACTCAGGAAGACTCATCCTGGAGACGATTCTTAGCCAGAGGAGGAGCCAACTCAGCTCCGCCACAGGGAGGAGACAGCAGTGAGTGGTTTCAAAGGTTTCCTGCCAGAGAACACAGCCAATTACTTGCCTTATATTCAAAGGGAGACTTTCCTAAGATTTAACAGGGTCTAAATCTGGAACACTAATGAAAACCTCTTTTCAGCCAAATGTATAGAGTGCAGATTTCGTCTGATTTATTTAGGCCTTTTAATTATATCAGCTAATTAAAGCAACACCAAAATGTGAATGTGAACTTGAGGACTTCTGCAGAAACCACGAAGTACAAAAGTACTTGAAAAAGAGTTCCGCTGTATTGAATTAAAAAGTATATTAAAGTTGAGAAAGAAGAAAACAGTGATGTTTGGCCATTTGGAGAAAATGCAGGTAATTGTGAAATTAATTGATGGGGAATTTGAAGCACTTGCCTTTGCAGACTCGAGGCAAAAATGTAATATTTAGATGGGTCTTTGCTGATGGTAAGAAGAGTTATTCCTCTTGCTGCACCGACACATTTTCTTTCCTTAATGTCTGTAGTTCAGTGGGAATCAGTCATGTAGAGATCAGTTAAGGGGGCCACTGTGCACACAGAGAGGGGAGATTTGAAGAAGCTCCTTCAGAGGCAGGGAGATTCAAGACAGAATTACAGATGAGGTTCTCATGAAAGGGAGTTTGGAATTACCTAATTACAGCCTTCCTGCGGAGGTGGCAAATGTGCCGCTGGAGCCCTTTGGGAATCCACAATGGTGAATTAGCAGCTCTGGGTGGCAAGCCTAACACAAAACATGAAAGAATAAAACAGGAAAAGAAGCTAAGTAGTACAAGTAAACCAAAAGAGTAATAATAACACTTATTTTCTCTCTTGTCTCAAGAGATTTGCTCTTATCTCTGTCTCTTAACGATGATCACTCTAAACACTGATGCCAGCTCCAGTATGTGGTTCCATTTGTCACTTAATCAGGGCAAAGGATCTGTGTTAGAGCCCAGCCATGAACAGGAAGAGGTCAGAAGCACAGACTGGAAAAGAAAAACACATTTAGTGGATGAAGTATGGAGGTCAGAGTGGGAAATAGGCAGGATTCAGACAGGCTGATAACGGAGTGTCAGGAAGGCTCGGGTTGGGCAGAAGGTAATAAATCAGGCAAGTGCAGGAATCCGAGAATAAAATCATGCAGGGAAAGAACACTGCTTTGCCAAGTTTCCAGGCAAATAAAAACTGGAAGTTTTGGTAGAAATAAAGAACTGAGGCAAAGCAGGAGAGAACAAAGAATATTAACAGAAGGGAAAGAGAGAGAGAGACAGAGACAGAGACAGAGGATAGAGAGAGAGACAGAAACAGAGACAGAGAGAAACAGAGGAGAGAGAGACAGAGACAGAGACAAAAACAGAAAGAAACAGGGAGAGACAGAGAGAGACAGTGGAGAGAGAGAGAGAGAGAGAGAGAGAGAGAGAGAGAGAGAGAGAGAGAGCGCTTAATAATGGAAGCAAGGACCTGCTTTAACCCAGAACTTGCATTTCTTTCTTGTGGATTAGGAACTAATAGTTGGCCCCAGGCTTGTAGGTAGGCAAAATGAAGAGATTACACTAAAAAAGCACTGGACAAAAAGAAATATTTATTAGCAAATCGTGGGGTTTTTTTTTTTTGCAACAAATAGAACACATTCATTCTTATACATAAGGTTCTCTTAATTTTTATGTTAAGGTTCCCATTTGAGAGTAGAAAAAATAATACATAGTTTCAAAAGGCTACTTTAATGCAGAAGTTGAGATAAACAATAACTACAACAACTAAATTCAGGCAGTGATTTTAATAAATATCACCTTGACATTTCTTGTGGGTTGCTGACTCCATCACAGAAATCGATTTACCCTTGACTTTTTAGTTGTTATTATGTAAAGAAGAATGGTGATTTTGGGGAATATAATAATTGTGGCAGAAAATTCCTTTTTATACTACACAAACTGACAATCTGTAGGTCCATCAGTACTGACGATACAGGTTGAGCATTCAGAATCCAAATATCCTGAGTTCAAAACGTTCCAAAACCCCAACACTTTTGCAAAACTGACATGATGCCACAAGCGGAAAACTGTATCTGACCTGATGTCACAGTCAGAATGTAGTCACACTAAAAATGGTGCCTAAAATTACTTTGAGGGTAAACAACAAACAAACTTTGTGCTTAGGCACTGATCTCCAAGATACATTAATATGTAAGTAGAAAAATTCCAAAATCTGAAAACATCTGAAATCCAAACATTTCTGGTCTCCGACATTTTAAATAAGGAATAATTAATCTCATATCATAAATTAAATTCACATCATTCTGCTTCACCTGGACTTCCTGTGCATGACCTGTCTTTCCTCTCTTCTCTCTTTGGTTACACTGTTTACAGTTCCTAGATTTTTTTTTTCTGCCCTCTGTTTTTCAGTCTAAGAAACTCCTACCTTTTCTTCATGACCCAAATTAAATCTTGAAACATTTCTTCAGAAATGTTTCAAATTTTGCCTTATACTAATAAATTCTTGCACTATGTTGCAAAGCTATTGTATCAAATCTGCATTATATTTCAAATATTAGTTAATCCTAAACCTCTACTTTTCAGGGTTATACTTGGCATTTAGCAAGTATTAATAAATGCTGAACAAGAGAACCATTGGCTTTATGAGAAAAATCTTTGGAACACACCATCAAGAGTAATATTTTGGTTGCAATATATTCTGCATCCATGTAGGTCTAGTCTTTCTCAGTAAATATAATTCAAACAAAATTATCTTTAAGTAAAAATACATTTATAAAATAAATGTCTTAATTAAACTTAAAATATATCAATCCTTAAGAGAATCACAATTTCCTAAATATTTCATTACCTTTCACTCAGTTAAAGAGATGCCTGATATTGATTATAAGTTCCAATAATAAGAATAGCACAGTAAAATTGGTATAACAATCTTTTGCTTTTTGTATTTATGTGTGGACACAAAAGAACTTGACAGAGAAAGATACAGAGGGAGATAAAGCAATTTACAAAATCCAAATGTGGTAAAAAATAAATTTACTTCTAAGAAGAAACAAATTTCCAACACATGCTTATATGTTCATAAAATATAATCATGTTTTTCATTTTAAGAGAGTATATATTTGACTGCCACAAGCTTTCCATAATTTTCTTTGTGGTAAATGCTGAGTTTCTATTTTCACAGATAAAGAAGGAAGACAAATTACTCATAACACGAACTCAGCAGTTGTTGGGTAGCACCTTTCATTTGGCTCAAAGAGGGCTGGAGTGTTTTAGTTTGCTCAATCAATGGCATGTGTTCAAATGCTGACTTTACTTCTTGAAAGTTCGACCTTAGTCAGGTGGTTGAAAGTTTTCATACTTTACTATCAACTTATGGAAATGTCTGACTAAGAGGAGTCTTGCTTTGATTGTCTTTAGCTATTACTATCTTCGCCAGTGAGGAGTCACAGGACAGTTATATCTGAAGTGCACTGGAGGTTCCCTGATGGACTGACTGTGATTTGTATGGTTCAGAAGTTCTCTATATGTTGAATCAAAACTCATGTCAGAAGTCTTTAGAACTGGCCCAATTTGGGACGAGTTACCCCTATTTTTAGTTATTTTATTTTACTGTAATAATTATCAAAATTCTCTTTTAGTCACTGATTTTTATAATACTCATGACTAAAACTCCAATTTTATTTCTTGGGGCACTTTTTAATATTTTAATTAGATTTTTTCAAGAACATTCATAGAAAACTAAATGATTTGTTATTTCTTTGTTTTCCAATTTCACTGAGCAAATATTCAATCCAGGCAACACTGTTAATTGCATGTGTAACTTGTTTCAGAGATTTTTAGTGATCTAAATTCAGGTGATGATATGCACTAAGTTTTAATATAGTTTTAAGATATTAATTCATTCTCTGTTCAAAAATAGTTGATATTCATGGACATTTGCTATTTTGAAATTTATATTACAGAACATAGAACATGTTGATGGCTGATTTTTCATGTATATGTATCACAAAATAGTTCATGCTCATCTGGAAAAGCTTTTGATGGCAAGACTTTCTGCTTCTAAATTTATCCTAGTTGTGATTTTTTTTTTCCTTCATAGGAAGTTAGAAAAATCAAAGTAGAAGAAAAAGAGGCAACAGAACTTTCGCAGGTCATGGGGGTTTACAACAGTATGTGTACAGAGCAATGGTGAGAAACCAAGGTCTGTGCTTCTACTCAGCCCGGGCTACTGTGCACAGAACCGTGGCCATCCAGGTTACTGTTATAAATCTGCTTGTGTTAGTGCCAACTACAGAACAGGTTCTGATTATCCTAATACTTACGAGTAAGACTTCAGGACATGCACTGGAATTGCACCCACTCGACCTCCCTAGACGATTTCCACCACTTTACCTGGCTTTCATACAACACAACGGCCACATCACTGAGATTTTTATTTATGTTCTGTGACTAGTACTTAACTTAGAACTAAATCATGACTTCTGTTGCAACTGCTGATGTTTAACTTTCTATAACTGATATGATATTTGAAGTACGTAACATCCAACCCAAAACACATTTCTGTCGAATATTATCCAAGAACCACTTACTTTTTATGTTAGTAAGTTTTGTTTTACCATTATTGCATATAAAATCTTATCTTAAAAATCATGCATAGAAAATAGAGATGGAGGAAAAATTAGCAACTAAAACCAAGATGTTCTTCTTTATTAAATATAAATTTGATTCAATTTTCCATTATAGTTTTGTACTCAAGGAAAACTTCAAAGATTTTAAAATTCAAAGCTCTATTCAGCAAACTTTCTAGAAATTCTGATTTGTACTCATCTTAGTCATGACAATCAAGGGCTACCTTAAAAGGAGCAACTGGAAGATTTCCTATGTGGAAATATTTTTCCCACCTGGATTCCACATTTTCTGAAATGCTACACTATTGGTTGAAAAACTCTCATTAATTTTTATAAGGCAATTTTCCTTCTTTTTACAAACTTTGAATTTCCAATTTTTAATAAGTCATGTAGTAAATTTTTTGTATATGCATTTTGAATTTAATGTGATGTACATAGATATTTGTTTCATATTAGAGCGTCTTCCCCTGTATCTTTAAACTCCTTGTTTTTTAAGTTCAGACAATGAACACTCATGAATTTCTTCTATTCTACATCACATGATAGAAGAAAGCTTTGTCCTGCTTTATTCCACTGGACACAATGAACTTGGTCCCATCCACACAACTGACAAGTGATGGGATTTCATTCCTGACTCTAACTGGATAGCACTCCAGTGTGAATACTGATTAGCAAAGGCCTTGACCAATCCTGCCTTTGTGTTTCTTTTAAGTGGGGCCTGGGGGCACCACATTCAGACTTCCTGGGTGAAATAGAACAAGGCAAGAAGAAAAAGGAAACAGGAAAGCAGAAGTAAAAAAAAAAATTAAAGTGCAAATGAACAAAAACTTTGCTAATGTAAAAGTAAAATTTGATTCGAAGCTGTGTAACAGAGTACTTTTGTAATATGGATGATAAATGGCTTTATTGTTAGTGTTTCTGTCATTTTGATTAACAGAATCACTCTTCCCCAGGTGAAATTATAAACATGATGCTAGATTTTCTCAGCAGAGCCTACTGGTGAGTCTTATGGTAGGGGGAGATAAACATATCCTAAATCTTTCTTCTTAATGGCATTAGGAGGGTGAAATATAATTGAGTACTTTGGTTTAAAAAAACTAAAGTGTTCCTGTTATTTTCGTGAATGTGAAATGGAATTTACACAGAAATTTTTGAAAATGAAGGGGCCGATGAGTTGGGAATGGTAGGGAACACCTCCATCCGGCCTACAGGAAACACTTCTACTGGAGTGCTAAAGTTGAAATGTATATGATCAGAACTTATTAAGCACTTATCATTTGTGTCTGATTATGCTCTGAGCACTTTACATGTATTAACTCGTGTGATATTCATATAAGCCTGAAGGTTACTGTGTAATAATCTAATGAACATTTACTGTCATGCAGTGATAATGCATGTCAATACTGTATCTCTTAAAATGCTTGAGGCACAGACTGGTTATTTGATTTGACAAATGTCACAGATAAATTACCCACCAGAATTTGAACTGCCCCAACTTCTTTAATCCTATGTTATATAAGGAATTGTGTGTGTATGTATGTGTGTGTGTGTGTGTGTGTGTGTGTTGTGTATGATAACAGATGTAGGAATACAACAGAGACAGACACATTAAAATGATATCTATTTCTAAAAATGTTTTGATATTAAAATATATTAAACCATGGCTATCATAATCAAATATTATTAAACCTTTAAATGTGATTCTTACCTTAACATCAAAATAAAATTAATTTTACATTTATATCTATGAAATAAAACATTTAATCTTCTAAAAATAACAAATACAGATATTGGAGATTTTAAAAATAAGTTAGGAAATCTAAATTGATAGGCACAAAGCAGACATTTTAAAATTGAAAAAAAATTTAAAAGCAGCTGGAAAAAAGAGACAAATGCTTGTTAGCAAAATTTCTGCATCACAAATAAATAAAATATCCATAATACTAAAAAATTAATTTAAAAAACAAGGAATTTATAAAATGTTAAAAATCTTGTTAGTAGGCTATTAAAAATGTGAGAACCCAACATCCCTAAAGCACAGTAAAATTTGCTAAATTTAAAGCTAAGCTAAAAATAAGATGTCACTTCTAGCCAAAAGATTAGTATACTCAAATAGTAGTCAAATAATGCTGAGATGGTACGTATTGTTGGGTGATTTTAAGGGAAAATGGGCATATTAATTATATTGAAAATGAAAGTATAATTTCTCTACAGTCTTCCTTGAAAGTCAATCTAACAATAGCTAGTATAATTCAAGTTAAACAAGACGGTCATTTATTTGAGTAAATAACTTGTAGAAAAATTCACAAGCAAAAAATGTGTAAACAAGGATGGTATTGCACAGATATTACTTGAATAAGTCTTAACCCATCTACAAAATATTTTACAATAAAAATGAATCATTTTAGGCTAGGAGAAGTAGTCTCATCTAGAATTAATTTTCAAGTGTTCCCTTAAAACTGATAAAACAGAATAACAGGTATATTGTTAATCTGTTTTCCTTTGCTGTAACAACATATCTTAGGCTGGAGACAGTGTGAAGAAAAGAGGTGTGTTTAGCTCACAGCTTAGGAAACTGAAAGTTGAATGAGCACGTTGGCTGCTCTGTCAAGGCCCTTTGACTGCATCATGTAAATGGAGGATGGCATCATTTTGGGAGCAATGCGAGAGGGAAAGACATGGAGATACAGGAAGCCACCAAGACTGAGGACGGGCTAGTCTTGCTCTTTTGTAACAAGCTTCTGAGAGGATCTAGGCAAGGTTCCTTGACAGCTGCATTGATCCCTCGTCAGGGCAGCCTCAATGACAAAATCTGTTCTCATCTGGCTCCCCCTCTGTAGGTTTCCATGGCCTCCTGACACAGAAGTGCTGAGGGTCAGGTGGCCATCATGTGCTCTGGGGATAAACTAAACCTAAGCCAGAGCATCAAGAAAGAATACACCTCTGACTGATCTTTCCCTTCTAAAACAGGGTCAAAAAATAGCAGATAGGCACAATTTATACACATCATCATTGACAAAAATGTATTAGGATTCAAATTCACCTTAAGATGTAGATTGCCTGCTGGAAGACAAAGGGAAAGAATGGAGTGGTGATGGGATTTAGGAAACAATGAGATAAGACACCCACAAGAGGATACACCCTGTATTACTGATTCCATTTGGGGGTGTTACTCTGAAATTTGTGCATGTGTGTGTGTGTGTGTGTGTCTGTGTGTGTGTATGTGTGTGTGTATGTGTGTGTGAGAGAAAGAGAGACAGAAAATATAAACACTTCAGAGGACTTTGGATGGTTTAAGTATTTTCTTCTTTACTACCATGTTGTAAGAATGTATATGTGTGCATTTATTTTTATGTGTCAGAGAACATATGAAAATGCAATTGTAATATATTTCAACTTTTGAAAAGAATCAGCCTAGAGGACTTTCCTTCCTTAGAGCTCAATATGCCAAGTCTTATATTACTTTCTTATATTTTACCAATTGCTTCTCATCGTTGTGTTAATATGCTGATTTAAGGGAACATAACTTTTGCACTTACAACTATTTCCTTGATATTTCTACATTAGGTTGTATACTATTAATACATAAATTCATTCTAATATGATAGAAAAGCTTTTCTTAGACCAAGGAAAGTCCTAATTAGTTTGGAGATTTGGGATGAGTTGGGGTGCAGTTTACTTCAATTTAAAGCACACATATTTGACATTTTTGCAGTCAGCTTTAGAAATGTTGGGTTTATACTAGGGCAGCACTATATGGGGTTAGCTGCCAGAGCAGATTTATTTGGAAATAAACAAAAGCAGAAACGAACTCTTGCAAAATTAGAAGGGTTTGGTGAATGCGGAAATGTATTTCAATCTGATCAGCCTAAATACTTTACTTAGATTATGTGGCAGTTGGAGTTAAAGAAATGACTTTGTCTAGTCATTTATGTGCTTCTTGAGTAGATGCTTTATATGCACCGTTATTCTCCCAGAGTTTAACACATTGCCTATCTAGCCCATATTATAGTCCAATAATAACCGCTCCTGTGATGCCCATATTATATTCCAATAAACTTTTCATTCTATCCATATGCCAAAGTACTAATATAGATTCAGTTTCTATCACATTTCCTGTCAAAATTAATTATTCCTTGAGGCTTTTCTATCTCTGGGCAAGCAGTTAAATATTTTTAAAGGCCTTTTGTTTCAGTCTGTGTCCCAGTATAGACACAAATTTTTTGATAGTGTGTATGCAGTATTTGGACTTAAGAGTAACACCAAATGTAAGACAGCAATTACATTTGTATACATAATCCTTTTTCATGATAAATATGACCATGACCTCAGACTAAATTGAACACATCAAGCTTCTTAGACTGCAGAATGCTAAGGTATCCTTCCTTTCTTGAGTAACCATAATATGAATAGTACTTCATTAAGCTGAGCTGAACCAAACATTGTGCCTTTCCTTAAAAACAGGCACCACAGCCTAGAGAAAAAAATAGAAAAAGGAATTTTACATAAGCTTTTCATTTTATGAACTTTTACTTCCATGTTTATGAAATACAAATGATTATAATAGAAATTACATGAGGTGGTCATATTTTTAAATTTTCCTCTTATTTTAAAATTTTTAAATCAATAATTGTGATACATATTTTTAGGTTTCAATGATTAATTTTTAAAATGTTATGGAACTTTTAGTGCATGGATATAGTATTTAGTTGATGGTTTTAACCTTTTTTTTTTGGTCTTTTTGTAACAGGGTCTCACTACGCAGTTCAGACTGGCCTCGAGCTCACTTTGTAGCCCAGGTTGGTCTCAAACTCACAAAGACCTTCCTTCCTCAGCCTCCCAAATGCTGGGATTACAGGCATGTGCCACCACACCCCCTCTCATTCTAGTTTTGTACTTCTTAGTTATAGCCCCTTTTTGGATTTGATGACTATGATAGCATTAAGCAGAGGGTCTTAGAATTCTTGAATTCTGTCTTGCCAGTTTTTCCTTAGTAGAATGACACTCAATGCGCTGTTTAGTAACTATGCTGCCTTATTTCCAGAATTTCTCTTAGAAACAGCATGCGATTTTTGTTGAGCTTGAGCAAATCTAAAATTTGGTATTAACTTCCCCAGTATGACTTGGAGAACAGCGTAAGACAATCTTCCTACCTGAATGGCCGTAGTGTGTTCGAGGTTCTAAGTTACCATCCAGTTTGACTGGGGGGCAATGGGCAGGAGAACCAGGCCCAGGAGGCACGGAAGGAAGGTATCAATGGTGGTGGTGACAAGTGGAAAATCTCAAGCTCAGTTCAGTATAACACTCATTAATGTGGCACAAAAGTAACCCTGTGCTAGAGGAGCGTGAATCTGAACTCCTTAAAATATGCCATGGAGCTTCCTCAGCTGTGGAAGTGAATTTCCCAGAAAGCCCACTCCGAGATGGTGGTTAACAGGAAGAGCACCAAGCAGCATCGAGAGGGATGCAGAGTTATCCAGAGGAAGAACTTGGCCTGTGATACAGATTTAGAGTCTGCCTGACAATGGTTCTGTAGCTTGGATGTAACCTTCAGGTCGGGGTGAATTGGGACAAAGGAATCAGATCTTTGTATGAATCCGCTGATGATTGACTGGATATAGGCTGGTCCTGGAAATAAACTGTGACACTGGACCAAGGCATCTGTTCCTAACAGCAGAGGGCGAAGTCATGGCAGGACTTCCAGCTCCGCGGCAATGGCATTAACCCCTGGAGGGGGATCTCGCCACAGTAGGTGTGCTCTACAGCTCAGATGCCTTTGTCATTTAGGTTAAGGAGGCAGCAATTTCAGCCTTCTGGTGAGCATCTCTTCCAGGGACAAGCATGGAAGAAGGAAGTTAGGGTGGTTCAGCCATCACCTTTGCCATAAAAGTTAGCCTTAGAGCTGCAAAAAAAAAAAAAAAAAAATGTTTCCCTCTCCACCCGCCTTAGATTCCCCTCCTGCTCATCCTAGTGTGACCGGAAAGCATAACCTGTGTGCTCAACCTTGAGATAATCTGAGCCTTCATCAGACTCAGGTTTCGGTTGCTACTCTTATCCATGTATTGTAAAAGCTACAAAAAGCACAGTAACTTCCCACATAGATAACTCAGTACTAAAATTATTGTTCTCTCTCCCTGTGTGTAATAGTAGATGTATCTCTGCTTCGAAGTGTCACTTTTTTGGCAAGAGTTGTCCTTGGCCAGACTGTATAGCTTCCAATTCTACAGACTTCTTGCTAATTCTCTTGATAGATGAGCTTTCTCTTTAAGAGACACACTTTCTAAACTTGTAGATCTGAGGGCTACAAGAACAGAAATATAAATTGTCTAAGTAGGTCACTGATTGTGATGATAAGCAGACCCATTCTTTTGCTTTCATTATTTGATTTATGTTTTCTTCTTACTGGGGATACAGCACCATGTGGAATTCTTTAAATCATGCATTACTATGTCCTGGAGAATGGCATTTTATCTTAACAACTCCCATCAGCAATTGATTTATTATATTATGAGGCCACTTAGAGTGATGAATGTAAGAGTAAATTCCATAACTTGTGACTCTAACCCACCTTCACTGTTATAAAAGGGATTCCACATCTTACTCAATTTATGTAGCTTCTTCTATCAAACTTCTAAAAGTCCTATGAGGTGGACCCTCATTGGTGAGCACTGACGAGTATTTAAAGATTTTTATTTCTACCACTAATTTCCTTGTACCCACCCAAATATCATCACCCCAGATTTCCTTATTCTTTTTCTTTTGAAGAGAATAACACCAAATGAGATAAAACAAAATAGAGTCAATCAAAACAAAAGGATTAACATAACACATGACTTATAAACAAAATATAAGGAGATCAATAATGGCTACCATAATCCTCTTGTTATCTTCAAAAGAATTGCCTATATCCTTAGGCATAATAAAATTGAACACAACAGTACAGAACAAAACCAATAAGAACAAAATGTTGGAGACATTGTAGGACTTCAAAAGAAGATAATAGTACAACAATAATGGGGATCATAGTGTATCTTATTGTTTTCAAAGTAGTTGCCTATACTGTCAGACTTGTACTATCAAACAAAACAGAATAAGGAAAATCAGTCAAACAAAATAGTGAAAGCAATACAGGGCTTCAAATCAAGCTAATAGGAAATCAAAAATGGTTACCATAATATATCCTGCTATCTTTGGAATAGCTGTCCATGCCATCAAATCTTAATACAAGTAGACAAACTGAAACATAATAAAACCAAATGAAATAGAACATTAAAAACAATATGAGTCTCAAATTATGATAATAGATTAACAATTACCACTGCCTTCCCTTTTTATATGATTCCTCCACTTTCACTTTCATGGGATGTACTATATTTTCAGATCCCACTAACTCTTTTAGTTTTTATATTAAAGAGGCAACCCACTATTCACCTAAGTGATTCTTAACCTTTTTACCCATGATCATGATCTGAAGCCGGATCCATTTGTTTACAAGAGCCTCAAGGTTTTCTTTCTTTATATCTGAGTAGTTTTCCACTGTATAAAAGTGTCACAGTTTTCTAACCTGTCTGCAGCTGATGGGCAAGCTACTCCCACTTTGTTTCTGGTTCCCTGTCACACAGAGCATTATTTTCTCATCTTTGCCTTTCAGTCTATAAACCCCCTTTCAGGTTAAATGTATTTCTTATATAAAAGATATTGATGGATCCTATCTCCTGATCCACTTTGCCTGTGTTTCTTTTTATTAGTGAATTGAGGCCATCTATATTAGTGATTATGAACAAACTTCTGTGCCTTATCTCTGCCATGCGATTTTTCTGCCATTGGTTGTCTACTTTTCCCCTTCATTTCATTGTCTGTCCTATTTAGTGAGCCCCCTCTGCCACTGTTTCTGAAACCATGGTCTTCTTTTCTCTCTCTAGAATGTTCTTCAGTAGTTTTTGTAAGGTTAGTTTGGTGGTCATGAACTCCCCCAGTTCCTCTTTGTCATGGAAGCATCTTGTTTCTCCACTAATTTTGAGAGATAGTTTTGCAGGGTACATCAATCTGGGTTGGAGGTTATTTTCTTTCAGGACTTGGAATACTTCACTCCAAGCTCTTCTTGATTTGATGGTTTCTGTGAAGTCTGTTGTGAGTCTGATGAGTTTTCCTTTATATGCAACCTGTTTCTTTCTCTGACAGCCTTTAATATTCTGTTCTTGTGTTGAATTTCTGGGATCTTGATTATTATGTGTCTGGGTGTAGATCTATTTTGGTTATAGCTGGCTGGAGTTCTGTATGCCTCACTTATCCAAATATCATTTCCTTTTCCTATGCTTGGGAAGTTTTCTTTAATTATTTATGTAAGTAGCCTTTGTATTTCATTTGTTTTTACCCCTGCTTCTTCACTCACATTTTTATTTTTATGTTATAGTTCCTCTTGTCATCTTCTAGACTTTGTATTGTTACTTCCTGGTTCCTTGTCATTTTTATGAGATCTTTCCTTTTGTGATCGCAAGCCTCAAACCTGTCTTCATGGTTTGATAGTCTATCTTCAGTTTCTTTCAAGCAGTTTTGCCAGCTTTCACTGGACTTCTAAATTTCCTGGTAATCTCTTTGAATCTCTTTCATGTATTCTAAATCTTTTTTATATTCTTCATTGATGGTTTCCCTCATTTTTCTATGCTCCTCTATTCTTCCACCTGTATCTTCTTTAAAGGTGCTTAGCAATTCTTTTATTATGTTTCTCATTTCTTCTTTTACCTGTAACAGTATTTCTGTTCTAAGTTCTTTTATAGCCTCATGAAGTTGTTTCTTTATTTCAGTTGCTGTTCCTTCAGAAACTTCAGGTGAGCAACTCCTTAGCTCTTCCATATTTACATCTCCTGAACCAGTACTGGTTGGGTTGGAGGCCAGAGACTGCATTTTGCTTCTTCCTCTTGTCATGTTCCTGGTTTCTTCTGGACAAGCAGGTAGTAGGGTCCCTGGTATTTCCTGTATTGGTTATAATTACTCTGAAGCATGCTGGCTAGGTATTTATGCTGTTTGCTGCTTTTCCCAGCCTGCTGGTGGCTACTGGAGTGCAGGAAGGAGTGGAGCAGGCTGGTGCCTCCCTTCTGAGCTGGTTAACTGCAGGGAGTCTTCACCATATTAGTATGCACAGGGCAGGCAGAGCTGATTGGGAATAACTTTAGAGAAACCTTGGTGGTGACTGTTGGACCTCCCACAGGGGTGGGACTCAGTCCAAGCAATTTCCACCAGTCTTCTCCGAGCTATGAGTGGCTGAATGAAGCCAGCTGCAGTTCTGGTTCTGGGCTTATCCTGAAATCCAAAATGGCCCACAGCCAATCATCCATTCCCACAGGAGGACTGAGTCCCCCACACTCACCACCAGCCAGTGCAGTTCTCTGGTCCACTGCTCCCCTCTGCCACTGTGTCTCCCCAGAGAGACCTTTGGGCTTGCCAGCTACCAGCTTCATTGTGACCATGCATCTCCAGGTTCCAATATCTCTTCTTGCATGGTGGTTCTGGATCCAATTGAAAGTGCCACCAACTCATGCCTTCTTCTGTTTTTTTTTTTTTTTTTTTTTTATATTCTCTCTGTGGGCTTTAGTTCTCACTTTAGTTTCTTTCTGGGTTGAGGGAATCCACTTCCTTCCTTCTTGTCTTCTCCAGAATGCTATATTCTAGCATCTGGACTGTTTCTCCCAGAAGGGCTGTTTACTATGCTGCTTACTGTTCCACTATCTTCCCAGAATCTTCTCAGTTTCCTTATTCTTAATCTCCCAGTCTTTGTCCTTTCAAATTCCTAAGTCGATTACTTATGTCTATAAAATAAAAGATATCAGTTTCTATTTATTAGGACAGTTTTCTACCATGATTCTCTTGTACAGCCACCCTTAAATTGGGAGGTGGGGCAGTGATCATAGATTTTTGGCTTACATCCACATTCATGTCTGTGTCTGTGAACCAAGGGTGTTATTCTCCTCTTCTGTCATCTTGGTCCTATGTTATCTTCCAGTCATCATCATGAATGTGAAGGGAGAAATTCCGCAGGCTGCTCCTTGCTTGGTATCTTTGACTCTGCTTGTGATAAATTCAAGATGTAGATGCATTGCATTTATCTAACAATGGATTATTACCCACTTTTATGCTTTGGCAGATTTGACCAGAGCCAGTGAATGAGGGGAATTTCTGTACAATAGTATGACCTTTTGGTGTAATAGTGAGTTTGGAGTATCCTAAGGAAATATCACAAAGTGCATGACTTGAACAGTGCACATTTATTTACCACAGTTCTGCATGTAGCAACTCCAAGGTCAGTGTGCCAGCAGGTGGGTTCTATGCTGAGATCACTTCTCTTCACTGGAAGGTAGCTGATGTCTACTGAGTGTTCACAAAATCTTTACCTTGTACACGTGTAAAGATGTGAGGTGGCCTCTGGCATGATTTCTTATGAGACCAATAATCCTGTTGAGTGAGGGTCTTTTACCTTTATCTTATTATACCTTAGTTACTTCCTTAGAGACCTAATTTCTAGATAGAACTACTGGTTGTGTTTGAAGCTGGATGTTAGGACTTCAACATACGAATTCGTGAATCCACAACCATTTAAAAAGAACTCATTTTGTCTTCTGAAATAGGGCTCAGAGGGGTATTCACACTTACAGATTATGCTGTCTTTAAAATGTAAAGAGGCCTACTTCTGCATTACTCCTTGGTGCTGTGTGGATGGAAGGTTAAAGATGCATCAGCTTCTCATTTAATTTGAAGGACATATCCACACATACAACAAACTGCTGGATCCTGAAAATATTTATAGACATGGTTCATTCCTAGATCATTGCAGGACTTATCTCAAACTCTAGGTGGAATACATGTCTTCTAAAGACCTCCATTTACTCATCCAAACTGATCAACATTATTTCCGTGATAGATTTCCCTGGTAATTGAGAGAGATATCAGATGACCTAGACTTTCTAGTGCTATATTATGAAAGAAGGAAAATAGTTACTATAGATTCAGGAAGAAAAACTACAAATATATTTTATTTTCTGTTTCATGTTAATATAAAATATTCTGATCTCTTTGAATGGAGACACAAAGGATACCACAGCCTGGGCATTCTTTAGGTCACTGAGTAGTTATTTTCATCAGATATGATGTCTTTTTTGATGGAATGTTTCCTGTGGTTGGAGTTCCATTGACCTTGTTCCAGTAGACTGAAAAAAATTCTTATACCTAAGAGTCTAAAATGTTGCTTAAGGCAACTTTCAAGTATGTCAGTTTCAACTATTTGTTCAAGAAATGTCAAAGTCATCATTGGATGTCACTGCAACTATAGTGAATATAGCTAGAATGGACTTGAGTCACTACCACATTTATTAACTGGCCTTTATATGCTTTCCCCAGAGAGGAGGGGATAGATGAAAAGCATGATGAGGCTTTCATTCTCTGAGTATCAATTTAATTTCAGATCCTCACTCAAAGAGTCTTTGAAACATTCATGTTTTCCCTTTCCCTAGTGTACTTTACTGTCTTAGTACACAGAGATGTCTAAAAAAGACTAACAGAATAAAATGACCTTAGTGTCAAAAGAGAGGTGTAGCCAAGGTATAGCCTTTTGATCTATAAAGGGATGGATTAGAGTATGAGCAAATGGTTATTATTTCTTTTAGAACTTGAACTAACTCACAGAAAAAGAGCCGCAGATCCCCAGAGGAGCAACCTTTCAGAGCCACCCAAGTTGGCCCATGTCTTAGTCAGTGTATCAGGCAGGGTTTACCAGAGAAACAGATACAACACAAGATAGACAAATGTGTAAGAAATTTCAATGTTGGCTTACATTGCTCAGCCACAAAGTCACATGAGTGCATGTGCAGAGGATGTCTGCACGCTGGAGGCTAAAGTGTCCAGTCCAAGGGCTAGAGTTTATTGCAGTTTCCCATGCAAGTCTGCATCAGGAGGCTGAGGGGTTTATGATGGAACACTGAAGAATCTACAATGAAAGGCTGAAGAGTCCCAAGCAGAAGCTGAACAGTCTGTGCCAAAAGCTAGGAGATGATGACCAGGCTGAAGGCAAAGACTGGAGGTCCTGGTGAGAACCAGCAATCAGCCCCTCCTCGTGTGCCTTTTACTGTATGTAGGCTGCTCCCCTGGGATGGGTGTCGCACTCACACCATCTGCCTCCCTCCTCTTGCACAGGCTGAGGACATTACAAACTAGGGACCTTGGCCTCCTGCTGAATCACTTAAACTTCTGACCTTCTCAAGTTGACACAGTGAACAATATCCTAGAATGGCAACGGTTTGTCCTCTACTCCCCAGGATGTAGAACTGCTAGGTCACTTAGTTAAGCTTCTAGATTTCTCAAGTTGACATAGTGTATAAAGCACCACAGTCAGCTTGGGTGTTGTCACGCAGCCATGGACTGGGTGACTTTTTAATAACAGTGTTTTTTCCCTTAAAATCTGGAATTTGGAATTCCAAAATCAGGGTGCCTGTATGATTGGGTTCTGGTTAAGAGCATTTCTAAGTTATAGACTATTTTCCTTCTGTACCCTGACACAGCAGAAAAGAAGAGGTAGCCAGGTAATCTCCGAGTTCTCCTTAATTAATTTTATAAGGATGATTCTGCCATTGTTATATAACTTCCCAAAAGCCCTAAGACCAAATACCATCACACTAGGATTAGGAACTCAAGCTGTGAATTCCACACTGTGCGTCAGCATACAGTCCATCGAAGCTCAGTAAAATCAGTTATTAAAAACATGAGAAATAAAGCACAAAGTTCACAGCTAATGTGGAATGGAAGAAGAAGCTGGAAGCAGACTCTAAAAGTGTATAACAGGGAAGCGAATGCTCGGTTGTCTCTGGGGCCATGGGTTTCCTTGTGCTTCCCATGGGAAATCTCATCTTCTCTCCTGCCTTTCCTAATCACGTGAATCCAGTAAGATGAACATCTTGCATAGCAGATCTTTATTTTTAAAATTTTCCTACAACACTGGATGGTATTTCAGATTAGTAGATTGTATTCATATTCTTAGAAGCCTAGACATTTTCAAGTAGTTTGATGGAGCATGAACAAATTTCTTATGTGGCACTTTGCTTTTACTAGACCACTGAAGACAAACAGAACATATAAAAACTGTATTATTTTTCTAACCCCATTTTTTAAAAAAATCAGAAGAGTGCTGCCATGGACTTTTGTTTTTTACCCTTTTTTTCAGGAAATTAAAAATTCCATTGGAAGTTTACAAAACCCACTGAGTAAATGAAGACAGAATATCAGACTTAGAGGACAGGATTGCTGTTAGCTATTAGGGAAAGAAAGATCTCTTAAAAATACCAAGGGACTATGAAAAACAATCGAACAACTGCATGATAATGCAAAGAAAAACAACTTATGATTAACTTGGGTCCATGTAAAAAGCAAGAGGCAGCACAAATGACCTACAGAAACTTTTCATCAAAGTAACAGCAGAAAACTTCCCAAGCATGGAAAAAGAATTAGATATACAGATACATGAGGCATATAGAACTCCATTACTCATCGCCAAAACTTTCTTCTTTTCTTAACACGGCAAGGCAGTGGAATATCATAAAACAGCTTTGTGTATTAAGAGGAATGTGTAATTTTTGCAAGATCCTTTTTTTTATCAGAAATTATATAAGTATTCCATTTAAATATAACTATGCTTCTCTCATTTTAGAGGCTTGGAGTACTATGGAGAATTTGGTGTGAGAAAGAATGTGTCACAATTCACTGAGGAAAATTCAGATCAAACAAGTCTTACACTGTTAATGCAGGGTGGAGAAGAACATGTGATAATGCACATGAAAAGCAAGGGATGAGATTTGCTTTTTTTGTATTGAACGAACAGAAACATTTAACATTTGTATTAAATAATCTGTGTGTTATCATTTGATTGGTTAAATGATTATTTCTAATATTATTGGATTTATATATATTTTCCACTTTTGCTAATTCCCAGGAAAATAGGGTATTTTTTAATGTGTGTGTATTACAGTTTTTCTCAAAAATACTTACTAGTTAGACATAAATATCACAATGATCTTAAGATTCAAGGCTATCCGACAGCCTTGTATTTACCAAGAGACTTGCAAAACATTTTGGAAATTATCTGGACCTTGCAGATACTCTTAAGGCACAGAGAAAATTATTTAACAGGGAATTTATATCCCATAAAGGATTGTGCAGCTGAGAAACCAGCTCGCACGACTAACCATGATGGAGCCAAAATCCAAACAACACCACATTTGTGTGAGATTCTTTGCCGGGTCTGGGCAATGAACATTTTCCTTCAATTTCCCACCCACACTGTTAAAGGTACTTCATAGTGGGGGGGCACTCTTGTGTCCCATGAGGTCTGACCTAAGGGTTGGCTGGAGGGGAAGATAAAGACAAAATAAACATTTAAGTTTTGGGGAGACCTCTGAAATTGTCTCTCTGGAATGTGACTAATGGCTTAGCTAAAATAAAGTATTTCTCAGAAAACTAATAGTCTTTTATGTTTGAGATTTTTGAAAATAAAACAAAGGAAAAAGTACACATAGAGTATTAGACACTCTTTTATCATTATTGTAGGTTTGTCATAAAATTGAAAAATGTGCTTCCTTTGAAATACATTCATACATATTTCAAATAAAAAAAGCTATTAAAAACTCAAAACAAATGTTTGGTGTACTTTGGTTAAGGTATGTTTGGGAACACTTTATTATAAGTGTGTACAATTCAAATACTAAGAACTATGTTTATTTATTTTATGATTTTGGAATACAAAAGCCACACAAAGGGGTATGAAAAACAAAATATTAAGTGTGTTTACAATAAAATAAATTTAAGACCTTGACAAGTGTGTGAACCATAACTTGATCATTAATTTTCACTACAGTCATTCTTGTATAATTTTATGTCATTATTTAAAATAATTTTTCATAAGCCTGGAAAGTAACTCAAGCATGGATAAAAATAAGCTGCATAGCACATTTAAGGTCTTTAATCTGTGGGTGTCAGGAACCTGCTGGGGAAAGGGGCAGAATGAGGAAGGATGGCGATTAGAAAGTGCATGGCGCAAACTGGGGCTTTAACCTTTGCTGAGGAAACCAAATCAGCAAGGTGTTTATGGATGAGGAAAGCTGATTTACTTCACAAAGAATAACTGTGGTTCTGATTTTATTTATTCCTTCTTAAATATGTTTTTCTGCCCATATATTTATTGGTTCCTTTGCCAAAATTATTTCAAAAATAAATATTTATTATTGTTTTATTTTTTGTTTTCAAATATATGTCTAGAGTTTAGATAGATATGTATGTGATATATATATATATATATATATATAGAGAGAGAGAGAGAGAGAGACAGAGAGAGAGACAGAGAGAGAGACAGAGAGACAGAGAGAGATACATATATATATTATTCAAAGTTTTTATTCAAAACTCCCTGATTGGTTTTTATTTTCTTTGTTAGTGGTATAAATTAAGTGACATTTTTGCCAACTTTTCTGCAACTACTAAGCATGAGCATGTTACTATTGCCATATAGCTAAGTAACTTTTTTGTTGTTGTTGTTGGTACTGGGGACTGAACTCATGACCTTGTGCTTGTCAGGCAGAAGCCTGTGCCTCTGAGCTAAATCCCCAGCCCCTAGTAAAATTATTTTGTTATGGCTCAGACTTCATTGAGTCCTACGCATATATTTGCTAGCTCTTATCCTCCATCTTCAAACTGAATAGCACAAATGTACCTTCAAGTTGATTGACTCTTCTCTGTCATTTACATTGTACTGTTAAACCAATCCAATGATTTGTTTTCTTTCAGAAGTTTTTCATTTTCTATTTCTCTGATAAAATTTCCTAAAGGGCATTCTGAAAAAAATAGCTGATTTCACATCATTGAGAGTTGATGATAATAAAAATTTAACATTCTATGTTATATAATCCAAAAGATCTACTATGTGGGCTCATAATATGCTTGATGTTGACTCTGTTGATTTTTACTTTGATAATGGGACATAAGTCCCTATTATTTGAATTGTTGTGTCAAGTGAATGTCAAGGATACTAAATGCTGGGTAGTTTATATTTGGGAACAGTAAATGTTGCTTTAAAGATATACTTTAAAGCAACATTATATATACAATATATGTATCTAACATTATATATAATATATATTACATATAAGTAATACATATTATATATATTGTTTTTATATAGCATATATACATTATATATAACATTGTATATATATTGTAACATTATTTATATATATATAACCCACCAATTATATATATATTTATATTTATATAAAATTGGTGGGCAATTAACTGTATTAGAATCACTTTGAAAACTCTATCCTTTCTATGGTGGATGGTATTTCAAATTCGATTTCAGTTTTCAGTCAAAACTTCAGGCTGACTGGGCGTGACACACTTGTGCATGGATAGATATGTTGCTAACCAGAGACTGGAAAGACATTAGGCACAGAATTTAAGTTACCATTTCTCTTATCTTCTTCTTTTTGGTACTTGAGTTTTTATTGAATTTTTATTTATTTATTATTATTATTGTTGTTTTTTGATTTAGCGATCTGGAAAGGTGGTGGGATTTGTGGAACTATTTTAGCTGCTCTAGGACTAGTCACCATGACTTACCTTCAGTTAAAAGCCTATAAAGTTCTCCTGCCCTTTTGTGTAAACTGCAGATGTAGAGTTTCCTTTTGCTTTTCAGTTTGGAATTCTATTCACTTTCTGAATACTGTAGTCATTCACAATTTTCTAAAATATTTCTATTGTTATTTTTAAAGTTTTTATTATTTTGCTATAATATCATTATATATTTCAACTTGCATACTTTGTAGTTCTTACATTTTTTTCCTGTGTTGTCTATCTCTTTACTAAATCATGGTAGCTTATTCTTCCCCCACCCCTGGAGTTCTAGAGTAAATTGTTGTCTTGGTTCATTGTGCATTCTGACCCCTTCTCTGCCATAGGGCAGAAACTAGTCTGCATCCACCTGTCCCTCAGGCATTTGTCCCAGACCTAGGCCACCTCTTACGCTAGAGGTGAAGCAGCGCTACCATGACTGCTTTCCCCAGGATACCAAGGAACAATGTTTTCCTGCTGATGTGGATTAAAAGTACAATCTTATTAATTTGAAACAGTTAATTCAGTAGTTTATCAGGTGTTTCATGTATCTAAATGCAATTCCTTATTATAAATATTTTGATATGCAGAATATTTGTAATATATTTTGTAACACCAGACATGGGAATACAAGTGGTCATAGAAATTGAGAGACTTGCTTAGTAATGAGAATGGACTTGCATTTTTCTAGGTATTCTGAACATTTTTCACCTAACAGTTCTGAGGAAGACACAAATGTATTTCAGTTTGTGTTCCACACAATTGCTTTTTAAAATAAAATTTATGTTAAATTTCACTTTGATATTTTTTACCATCTGACGGCACAGGTAACATGCTGAATCTGCTATAATTTCCAGCCTTGTGGTACAATTCAGGCAGTAAAATGATTCTACCTTTTACATTTCTTTACTTATTGATTGATTGACTTTGTTTTTTGAGACGGATTTTCAGGCTGGCCTTGAACTCACTTTGTAGCCCATGCTGGCCTCAAGCAATCCTTCTGTCTCAGCCTCCTGAGTGTTAGGATTACAGGTGTGCACTGTCACACCCGCGTTAGCTTTTACTCCTGAAGCACGCACGTCCAACCTCAGAAGAGCAGACACCCAAAAACATTACTACTGGGTGCATGGAGAGACACTTACTCTTTCAAAGAAAGTGAATAAACGTATTAATGTGAATAGCATTATTGAGCAAAGCTAATCTGGTGAATAGTTATATATATTGGGAAATTGTTTTGAAATAATTATTCATTCTAGTTTTGATGTTTTAGAGAAAAGTAGATATAGTAAAAATCAATTCAAAATGTTTAATCTGTATTTTATTATAAAAATGCATGAATCTTTAAAACCTAAATAAAAATCATTCTTTGTTGTCTGGTACCTTTGTTAATCAAGGGGAGTTAGAGATCAGTATATGAATTTTTGGCTTACAGTGTAGAAAAACTGTAATCTTTTCCAATGCACACAATCTGTAGTCAGATTTTTAATTCAATTTATATTTAACATTCACTGGGTATTTTTCTAAAGTATTATGCAAAAATTATATTCTATAGTCAATACCTTGGGAATAATAGTACATACACAAAGAGGAGCTGAAACTGTAATATATTTTATATTCAAGCCCATAAGTTTAATATCCCTCTATTATGTCACATGGATTATGTAATGATGTAGTACAGATATATGTTCCTCTACCTGCAGGATGTCTTCAGTACAAGGTTTGCATACCACTCTAAGACGAGCTATATTTTATAACTTATCTCACACCTGAAAATTTGTCTCCTGCATAACCCAAACTTGCAAAATCCATTTTCAACTGCATTCTCAACATTTTTTCTCTGACTGTCACATAAAAGTTTGATTATCAAAGTGCCTGTTGTGGAATATTAAAAAACAGAACTTGCACTTCTTGGAGGGAAGACTTCTCAAATAGGATAGAAAATTCACTCACCTTAATGAGTGATATTATATCTATTATAACAAACTAAAATTAAGATCACATTACTCAGAGGCACAGGGAGAAGTGAGAAAGTTCAAGTCACAGAAGAAGGGGGAGGTATTGGCTATCCAATAATTAGTATTATTTGTTTGCTTTTTTGAGACAGCCTGTCCATGTAGCATAGGATGACCTTGAATTTCCTTAAGCAGTATAGACTGGCCTCGAATTTATGGTGCTCTTCCTGCCTCAGCCTCCTGAGAGCTTGGATTACAGACATGGGCAACAACCCGACTGGTTATACAATTATTCAGCAGGATTCATAGTCAAGAAATATTTCCTAGGAATAAGACAGAATCTGTTAATGAGTAAAATATTTGACTACACATGCAAAAGAGAGGACATCCAGTCCACCAATAAATACATGAAAAAATTCCATATTGAATTTAACACCCGGGAAACATAAAACATGAACAGAAATTGTAAAGACAGTATCAAAAGTTGTAAAGTATTGGGAGCCAAAAGAACTATAAAATGTCTTAAGAGTAGAAGTTGGTAAACAAAAAACAATTTGGATATCTGTAAACACTAGCGTAGGTAAACATGTTTCAATACAATGATAAAAACACTGTGTATAAATATATATATGTACATTTATATGCTAATATGTATACAATTATTTGTATTGTGTATCTGTATGTGAATAAAATACAAATTAACAAGCTATTGTTACACTTGACAAAATATTTTGATGCCACAAACAATTCATAGCAAAAATATAAGTTTTATCTGTGATTTTGTTTTCTGCGTGTTGCTGGGGATTTTGTTTTCTTTGTGGTTCTAGTAATCATGCATGCTAGACTACTGCATTATTGAGTCACATAATCAGCCCAAGAGAGCAGACATAAATGAGTATATTCCACACTCTGTCGAGAAGAATAAATAATGTAGTTTTTTAAATGTTCCTTGATATCTTTAAGAGATACCATTAATCTCAGAGTAGATACAAGACTATCTGGTGGAGAATTGGAATATCCTTCCTTCATCTGCATGCTGATTGCATCAGTCACTTTGTGAAAATTCATTAAGTTGTCTACTTATGTTACATACAGTAGTTTTATAAAACATATGGAAGTGTTGCATAATGTTGCAAAGGTATGCTGCCCCTCAGTTTTAAAAAGAAATGTTTAATTAAAATCAGTGCTTAAGAAAATCAGAACCCTGTAAAAGTGGGACTGTAAAATGATGCATTCATTGTGGAATGTGCTATGGTTACTCGTCACCGAAACTTAAGCATAGAATTAGTGATGATCACCTCTGTTGTATATTAAAAAAAAGGAAAGTAGGGCCTTGAACGGATGTGTGTGCACCCATGTTCTCAGCAGGTGAAAGCTGGAAGGACTGTATATTGGACTTAACTTTAAAATGGTTGAGAAACCGAGTGATTTACCCTGAAGGATATGTGCTGTTTGAGGTCTGAACACTTCAGTTTGAATATTTTCAAAGCATCAGTTATAGAAAAGATTGTTTAGAATAAAGTATTACATTTGAAGTATAAAACTCACATTCTATGAGCTTTATTCATTTATTTATTCAATCCTTAAACTTTTCAGTTATCAGTTATTCAACTTTTAATATGAAAACCAGGCTGTGTCTTTTTCTATATTTGTAGATTTCTAAATTTGTCATATTAAAACTGAAAATATATGTTTAGCACATTTGCTATAATCAGAAATTTAGTTTGCATGCTGAATTATAACAGGCATTGAAAGACAGTTGGTTCAGAGAAGGAGTTTATCATAGTATTGAGTTCATAAGTTAGTGGAAAACTATTTTTAAATATATGACCTGTATGTAAAGGCTTAACAGCTGTTCAATTTCTCTTATCAGTTTTCAGGAGTTTTTTCTTCCTTTTTCTTTCCTTTGAATAGGGGAAGATGCTGTGTATTAAAATGAGTTTGGTGGTTTCACTTCAACTTCAAAGGATGTTGCATGTAGTAACATTTGTTTCTTTTGTAGTTTCAGAACACTGAAGCTTACATTGAGACAGTGCATTGCACGGGTACCTAATATATTATGAAGTGAACAGTTGGCAATGAATAGATGTTGGGCAGGTGTTTATCAGTTAGAAACATCTCAATTCAACTAATAGAGTAAAAGAAGATAAGGAAAAAAGAAGAAAAGAGAAGCAATGAAGCTCACTACATTAAAAGTGTCAAGTTGATTACAAGAATATCATAATAATAAGTGAATGAAATAGAATTTCAATGCCATTTAATAAAAAATTAGAGATATTCTATTTTATTTATCAATGAAATAAATATTAACAGAAAGCTTTAGTCATGTCTTCTGTGAAATATTGTTTTTAAATGCACATGTATATTTGAACCTATCCCTGAGCATTAAATGATTATTAGAGTGGAAGAAGCAAGAGTTGGATTCTATCCCTTTAAGTAATGGTACAAGCACAAATATGTTCCTAATTAATCAGCAGTAAAATTAGTTTCCACCCAGAAGGTATTAAGCAAAGACTCAGCAAGCTGTTTGCCTGAGATTAAAACTCTGGTGAGCCAAATCCAGCAAATGTGAATGTAAGAACACAGCCTTCCTAGCTAGTCTTTAAAACTTCAGTCTGGTTTTCTTGCCATGGCTTTAAGGAAACCCACTCAGTTGCTTACGGTCCAGATGTTCCCATTAATGGCAATTCCACACTGTATTTTTTATCTTTGATTCAGTCTATGCTTAGTTATTAGTGGGAGTGGGACTTACATATGCCAAGCAGTGTCGTTGAGAATTTGACTCAATTGTGCTCTGCAGACTTTATTTAACAAGCATTTTCTAAAAAGTACCAAACCTCTCCTGCATGACAGTAAACTGGTCTCAGATCTAAAATGGGATGGAGAGATAGAAGCAGATGTGACTTCACTTAATTTTCCCCTTTTCTAAGAGTATAGAAGATTGGGATTTCTGATTAGGGATTTACTGATAGTTTAAAGTCACCTTCCAGCAAAATTTCTCCTTTTCTGAATGCAGGGCACATGGCAAGTTCTTTTAAAATTATGTTGACTATGATGTGAAAGAAAATTATATTGCATTAAATTAAAACTGAATGAATGCATTATAATTTACAGCTTTTACTTTTAAAAAATCTATTTGTTTAATAGCAAGTAGAAGTAACAAAACCACACCCAGGATTTGGAGGCCAATTTATTTATATTGATAAGCACTGACTGGTATCATTCCCAGAATATCAGGCCCTGATCTCTGATGGTCTAGGACTTAAATGGGATAAGCAAGCAGGAAGTACAGAGGCAGAATGGCTTGTCAATTGGGGATTGGTTTACATAATGTGCATCATAGTGATCAGCTATGTATCACACTAACCAGCTGTTTCTAAGATACAGGAGCAGTGAACCGGAACAAGAACTATTACTTGGGCAACTAAGAAACTCAAGTATACTGGCTGGGGGAACATTTTCTGCTACATTTTCTTTGAGTTTCCCTGGCAAATATTTACTGGTCGTATTACATTTGACCTTTTGAGAGAAGGTCCAACTAGAAGGAGTCAGTGACACTAGGATGGGCCCAAGCAAAGTTCCCCAAGATTGTCTTATTACAGAATTTTTTTCCTAAATTGCTTTTAGGAAGAGACATAATTTAGGCATATCTGGTCTTTGGGACCTGAAACTCTCGGACCCGTAGAGTGGCCTGGGCTGCTTGGATCAAAAGTCTGCGCAGACCTGCATCTCGGCGCGACTCTTTGGGACTGGTAAGCACGCCCTTCATCCGCAGGGAACTGCCTGGGGATCGGCATCTGGGCCGGGTCTGTTTGGGCCCATAGCCCCGCCCTTCACACCCAGGAAGTCTCCCAGAAAGCAGCATCTCGGCCTGTCTCTTTGGGACCCAAAAGTCTCGGACCCGTAGAGTGGCCTGGGCTGTTTGGATCGAAAGTCTGCACAGACCTGCATCTCGGTGCGACTCTTTGGGGCTGGTAGGCCCGACCTTCATCCGCAGAGAACTGCCTGGAGATCAGATCGGCATCTGGGCCAGGTCTGTTTGGGACCGTAGCCCCGCCCTTCACCCCCAGGAAGTCTCATAGAAAGCAACATCTCGGCCTGTCTCTTTGGGACCTGAAACTCTCGGACCCGCAGAGTGGCCCGGGCTGTTTGGATTGGGAATATTGTGGAGACTGGCATCTTGGCCAGGTCTGTTTGGGACCGGGAACTTTTCAGAAACCAACATTCTGGCCTGACTCTTTGGGACCTGTAGGCCCTTCACTCGCAGGGAAACTCCTGGAGACCTGCCTGGGACAAGGCACGGAGGCCTGGCCTGCCTGAGATTCCACAGGCTCTGGGGTGGCCACACCCAGCATTCGCCTTACAACTTAGGAGCCAGGAGCCCACAGAGGGGAGTTAGGACCCTGTGAGGAAGCCAAGAGCCTGTGGGGGAGCCACTGCCCCTCCAGGAACTGAGGGTGTAACAGGTAATTTGCCACATAAGCAGAGAAAGCTTTGGAACACCGCTCAAAGTAAGGAAATATAGAAAAATGACAAAAGGAAAGACCAAAAGGCAGGCTCAAAGCCCTA
>PVJX010005494.1:0-43928 GCA_004027295.1 Dolichotis patagonum
GTCTGGAGCAGCCCTGGCTGAGGCTGAGCTGTATGTCCCTAAGATGTTCCCTGCGTGCAAAGGGTGGGCCTAGCAGTCGGGAGCAGCCTGGGCTGAGCAGCTGGTCTGCATGATGTTCCCTGTGGGAGAAGGGTGGGCTCTTTCTGTTTTCTTGATGTGACAATTTATTGTGATATATTTCCTTCTTAGGACCACTTTCATTGCATCGCATATGTTTTGGTATATTGTATCTGCATTTTCATTGAATTGTAGGTACTGCTTATTTTCTTCTTAAGTTTCACCTCTAACCCAATGATTGTTCAAGAGGTTGTCATTTTATTTCCATGTATTCATGCTAGTTTTGCAATTACTTTTGGCATTAATTTGCAGTTTCAGTGCACTATGATCAGATAATATGCATGTGATAATTAATTTCAGTCACGTTGTATTTACTTAAGCATATTCTATGGGCTAATATATGGTCTCTTTTGGAGAATATCCCATGTGCAACTGAGAAGAATGTGCATTCTGATGTTGTTGGGCGGAATACTTTGTAAATGTCTACTACTTTCATTTGTTCACTGGTTTGATTTATTTCTGCTATTTCTTTTCTGACATTTTGTCTAGTTGATCTATCTCTTTGTGACAATGAGATATTAAGGTCCCCTATTACAATTGTATTGTTGCTTTTTTGGTTTTTCATTTCTTTTAGTATTTATCTTATATGGCTGGGTGCTCCTGTGTTTGTTGCATATATATTTATGATTATTAGTTCTTCCTCTTGAATTATTCCCCTGATGAGTATCTAGTGACCTTTTTTACCTGTTTTGATCATTATTGGTTTGAAGTTCACATTGCTACAAACAGAATAGCTATCCCTTCTTTTTTCTGCAGTCCTGTTGTATGGAATATTGTTTTCCATCCTTTAAATTTTGGTCTATGAGTTTTCTTTTGAGTCAGACATTTTTCTTGTATACAGCATATTATCAGATTCTTTCTCTTGATCCATTCGGTCAACCTATTTCTTATAATAAGTGAATAGAGGCCATTTACATTGATGAATATAACAGATATGTACTGCTTCAACTTTATTATGTTATTTTCCTGCTGTTGGTTTTCTGCTTTTCTCCCTTGTTTGATTGCTTTCCTTGTCTGATGGTTTCTTTCTGTTGTTCTGCGAATTGTAGTTATTTTTATCTCTCTCTAGTATGTCTTTTAGTACTGTTTCTAGGGTTGGTTTGGTGGATATAAATTTCTTCAGTTGTTCTCTGTCCTGGAAGTATCTTTTTTCTCCATTAAATTTCAAAGAAAGTTTTGCAGGGTACTTCAATCTGGGTTGAAAGTTATTTTCTTTCAGTTTGAAATACTTCACTCCAAGCTTGTCTTAACTTGAGGATTTATTCTGAAAAGTCTGCCATGATTCTAATGGGCTTTCCTTGATAGATTATTTGTATCTTTTCTCTAACAGAATTTACTACTCTGTTTTTATGCTGAATGTCTGGCATCTTAATTATTATATGTCTGAGTATAGATTTATTTTTGATATGACTTGTTGGCATCCCATATGTGTCACTTATTTCCATATCAGATTCTTCCCCATGTTTGGAAAATTTCTGCTATTGTTCTGCAAATAGTTTACCAATGTCATTTACATTGACTCCTGCATCTTCATTAATGACTTTCAATCTTGTATTGTTTCTCTTTGCATTGTCTTGAAGCTATTGAATTGTCATTGCATGCTGCCTTGTTATTTTTAAAAGTTCTTTCTTTCACAATCACTAGCCGTGATCCTGTGCTCAAGGTCCAAAATTTGATCCTCAGCTTCATTCTAATGGTTTCACCAGCTTTCCGTAGAATTTTTTAAAAATTTTCTTGGATATCTCTTTGAATTTGTTTCTTGCATTTTACTTCTTTTCTATATTGTTCATTCAAGGTTTGCATCATTTTCCTATACTCCTGTACCTTTTTATCTGTCTTCTCTAGCTATGCTGAGAAACTCCTTTATTAAGTCTGTCATTTCTGTCTTTATATGAGAGAGTATTTCTAATCTTCTTTCCTCTATAGCCTCATGGATTTGTTTCTTTATATCACTTGCTATTTTTTCTGAAATTTCAGGTACATGATTTTTAATATTCTCTATTTCAGTGTCTCCTGTACTTGTTCATGGTGGGCTAGAGGTTTGTGATTGTATTTTGCTTTTATGTGTTGTAATTTTCACCTCTTGGGCTAATATTTGGTCTTTTAATCCTACTACTCTCAAATGTCCATACAACGTGTATTAGAGTACTACTATGTGGTTGATATTTATCCAATTGCTGGGTCTCACGATGAAGGGAAAGGCCAGTCTCCTGATTCCTCCTGCAGGGCCTGTTGAGTGAGTCCTGTATTCTTCATAGGCTGACTAGCATAGGCATATTCATGTACATCAACCCTTAGTTCTGCTGTTACTATGGCTTCAGGTTGTTTCAGGCCACCAGATCTACCTGGCTATAGAGTTTGCCTCAGCTGGGACACTACGGTGACACTGGGTGTCTCATAAAACCTTTTGATTTCCTCCAGTTTGGGCGAGGCCTTATTGGCACTCTCCTCAACACACCTGGTGTTCTCTGTATGGAAGAAGGATTCACCCACACTCTTGTTATGCTCACCAAGGTCGTACAGCTAGAGGTGACTTTGCTACTACTCCTGTTTACCCACAGAAGTCCTCTTTTTGAGGAAACCAAGGAAACCACTCTCCACTTCTGTAGTTTTGATTACCTAGCAATTCATGACCACTGTGTAAGAGTGTAATGGCTCTGGAAAATCCTACCAGAGCTTCTTGCTCCAGCAAACTGCTGTTCTGTTGCTTCCTCCCTCATTTTGTCCTGCATTGTCTTTTCATAGGTGATATATAGAAAACAATATTGGAGGTAGAAATAATATCTCCCTGTAGAGCAAAGAACAGGTCTTCTTACAACCTTGGAAAAAACGTGTTATTTCCTCTGAAAGCAAAGAGTTGGTGTGCTTATAGCTATTCATGAAATGTTCGTATTTACTAAACCTGGGGGCTGGGGATTTAGCTCAGCAGTATAAGCGCCTGCCTTGCAATCACACAGTCCTGAGTTCAATACCCGGTACTGATAAAAAAAAATGTCCTGTTTGTATTTACTAAACCTGAGGCTCTTCTACTGCATTCCAGTCCATTGCTTCTGAAAGTATCATCTGACCCTCTTTCTATTATCCGATGGAAATGTGTTTGTGTAGGCCAAACAAATAATTATGCTCTGCAATGCTATAGTTATATGTTTGTTATTACTGAGCCAAGAGTCCCTATCTTCTATAAGCATCTCTGAAACCCTCAGGCTAACTTGTTGTCTTACAAATTGATTAAAATCTTGGACCATTTACAATTATTAACCCTTGTGTAATATGATTACCCTATGAAAAAGCTACTTTTATTATTCTCATTTCATATGTACCAAAAGCTAATAGTCACCTGTCCAAAGATCCATAGTAAAGACCTAATAGAGCTAAGATTTGAACTTAAAACTTTCTACCTCCTGATGCCACATTGTTAGGCAGTAAGCACTCATACAGTTTAAGTGCTTAGTTTGACATTTTCTCTAACTGAATTATAAGAAAATTATATTTGAATGATTTTGAGTTGGTATCATTAATATCATATAAAAAGTTGAATGTTTATGATAGCAGTAGATAAAAATAGTTAAGACTGTGTAGTGTTCTCTGTACATATTTCCCCCAAAATCCTTGTTTGTTTACTAAGCATGTTTCTAACTAATGGAAAAATTTTACATAAATCTGAAAACTATTATAGGCTAGAGGGAATCATCCAAGAATGATGAAATTTTTTGTTCAATAAAACCAGTTTATTAAAACAAAATTCTTAGGTGGGGATATAGCTCAGTGACACAGTGCCTGTCTGGCAAGAGCAAGATCCTGAGTTTGAGTCCTGGTACAAAAAATCAATCAATAAATAAAGCCCCATAATCTCTCAACTCTCACAACTCTACAAAACTGGAAGTAAGCCCAATGGTTAGAAAAGTGAGTTTTTATAAAAGATCCTATGCTTGTATTAAATTGTTATTATAATATAGATTTTTTATTTTTGTATTAGTTTTGTATCTACTTTTCATTGCATATAAGCAGTATGGCGCACAGAAAGTACCAAATAAATTTCATTTGAATGAGTCTACAGGGTTGCTCTTTCTTCATATAGTGATGATATTCACACAGTGATCAATTTTGGCCTTCTTGATTTTTTTAACTTATTAACATTACATGTTCATGCTTTCATGTAGTGGTTTCTGTATTTGTCAGAAAAATCTTTCCAACAAGGTCAAAGATACATTTCAAAAAAAAACTTTCTTAGTTTTCTAATGAGTTTTGAGAAATGGAGATTATCAAAGGGCCTAAAATGCCTTTTGTTTGTTCACTTATTTCTCTTCCTGGAATTTTCTGTACTATCAGTGGACAGTTTATATTTGAGGACTATCTCATCTAACAAATGTAAATTGATTGATATCTAAGTATAGCAGTCATCTTTGAAATATGTCAAAAAGTGTATTTTATTTTAGTTTGTTTGTCACTAGATATTTCTGGAATTTGCAGAGAAAGTATTTTGAAGTGTAGATAAGACTATGGAAGGAACCACTCAGAAAAATTTCAATATATACAAAGGCATTTTATTTAAGGCTTCTACTTTGGGTACGAAAAAGTTTTCTAATTTATTTAGTTTCTTTTCACTGAGTTAGTGGTGATGATACAACAAAGTCACATGAACTCTTAATAAAGCTTTAGATTTTAGTATAAGCCTATTACATAAATGGGAGTTAAAGACATATGGATTTTTCATATATGATTTAATTTCTGAGTCTTATTCCCCCACCCAAGAGAACTTAATTAATATTAGCTAACAGTTTTCTTTAGACATATCCCTAAAAAATATAAATTACAAACTAAAGTACCTATCATAGACCTTCTGTAATAGAAAGTGAGTTTTTTCCACAACTTTGCTAATTATTTCATTATGCATTTTAACAGCATTATTCTTTAGATGTTATACTTAAGCATCTGTTTTTTTTTCTGTCAAATTTCCCAACTCGTTATGGATAAACAAGTTCATTAGACTTTTTAGCAATATTAACAACAATTTTGAGAGTAGCTTGAGATGAGCAACCAGTAAATAAGCCTGTTTCTAAACCATTGATCAGCTATATCAGCTTTACTCAGTTGTTTGTCCTTTCTGTGTTAATGTTCTTTCCTGTTTAGTTGATACTGGCCCATTTTCTTGGCCCTTGTAGAATTAAATACAATAATTATAGAATTATAGAAATAAAAGCAAGCTTTCCATATTTATGGTTTGTGCATTTGTGTGCTCAACAAGCAATGGATCAAATATGCTTGAAATAAAATAATTATATGTATTCGAAACACTTACAGACTTTTCCCTTGTCATAATTCTCTAGATCATAAAGCATAACAGCTACTTACTTAACATTTATATTTTATTAAATTTAGAAGTCATCTAGAGATGATTCAAAGTATACAGGAGCATATGCATGAGTTATATGGCGATATGTCATTTTCTATAAAAGACAAAACTGAAAGAGTAGTAAGATCCAAAATGTACAATATATATTGTGAAAAATGAAAGAAAGTGCTCAAAAGGAAAGAATAGTTGGGTTAGAGGAAAGAAGAAAATGAAGAAGGGAAAAGATTATGTGTGTGTGTGTGTTTGTATATATATATATACACACACACAAGATAGATAACTATACTACTAATCTTTGTAAGTTCATCAAAAAGAATAATTTGTGCTCCCATTGTTTGATTTTTTGATCAGTTTTATGCCTAAATCTAAGATAACAATATGCAATATATTAACTAGTATTAATTTCCTACTTTTTTTGAAATTCTGTATCATTTCTATCTTTTCTTTTGTTTTGCTTTAAAAAACATTGGCATCGGAAGATTTCTGTGTGTGCAGGAGGGGGTAGGTGTCCTGAAACCAAAGGCCTATGGATACTGAGGGATACTTCTTGGAAAGATTACAAATATGAATAATGTTAAGTCTTTGCTCAAGTATCATGGTGAAGGCCTTTTTCTTACATTAAACCTGAATGTGCTCCTTGTCTTCCTTAGGATGTAAAGGGAAGAGAAATAAAAGTACAATTCCTACTCTTGCATACTTGTCACTCTGCCTACTCAAACTTGCATAGCTCTAATTGAACCTAATGAAAGAAAAGTAACATTTTTAGGTCTCAGTTGCAGGACACATTTTAAATAGAACTAGCCTAGGGCATTTTTCAAAATAAAATCTAAATAATGCAAAATCCTTAGGAGGAACTGCTCCAGGGCTGGATTACATGATTAATAAAAATAAACCCTAGTCTCACTCAGAATGTCAGGAAGCCTTGATCTGACCTCTACTAGGTCAACTATAGTGACAGCAAGACTCAAGCTAGGCACTGTCTTTGAGTTCTAGGGACCTTGGTCATCATCAACAACTTCATATCAGTGCTTGTTCACAAGTTAACAAGCAATTTGTTAGCAGTTATTAATATGTCATTGAAACTAGAGCACCGAGGTATATATGCAATGCCTTTGACTAATGTGTTTTTCTTTTTTTTTGGTGTGTGTATGTGTTAAGGGTTAGGAAAAACTAAAACATTTCCTCTTTTAACCCATCACCCTAGGGTTAGTTCCCTGCACTGTTGACACCCCAATTTAATTTCAGTGCATCTGTCATGGCTTATATCAGTGGTGATGAACCAGTGTCATGCATGCCACAGAGAGCTGCTTGTATCATTCAAAGTTTAAAGCTTCACCATTACTGGTCTATATCATTTATACTTTGGAAGGGTTAAAGAGTGGTCACATAGAGCAGCTCTTTTCTTGTGCCTGAAAACCTTGCCTGGGGATCTGGGCTTTATATTCACAAAAGGCATTTGTCTAAGAAGCTCCTAGAAGTTTAGTGGAATTTTGCTAATCATTTGACCACCAAGGTTCTAGTCTTGCCTTAGCCTGAATCTGTCTCTCTCATTCTTTCTCCTCATTTATTTTATTTCTAAGTCAGTGTATCTTTTTTATTCTTTTAGACCTACATGACACTTAGTACTAAACTCAACCTCTGTCAGACTCTTTGTTGTTAAGTAGCACGCTTCACCCAGTGGCCTATCTTAAACCATTGTTGCCAGTGTGTTGTTTTCAATGCATTAATCATTGTTTGTGCCTACTACATCATATAAATTATTATTTATTTATAATATACAGTATATAATGATCCTGTAATATTAGCAGTTCCAAGCCAGGCACAGTGGCACACGTCCATAATACCAGCACATGAGAGGCTGACACAGGAGAATTGCTGTAAGTTCAAGGCCAGCCAGAGCTACATAGTGAGTTCAAAGCTATGTAGAATTACATGGTAAGACCTTGTCCTTGCAAAAATTCCAATGCTGGCTACCATATACTGAATATCTATCATATGCCAGATACTGTATTAGTTGTTTCATGGACATTATTTCATTTAATAATTACAATGATCTGGACAATGCAGGTATTATAATAATTCCAAATAAAAATATAAACTCATTTTTGCTCATAGTTATATAATAAAAGAAATTACTATCTCTTACCATCAGTGGAACCATCAAAAATAGCTTCTTATTCTCATTTTTCATGCGAGGAAACTGAAATCCACAAAGGTTAAATAACTTCTCTGAAGTCACCAATGTAGTTAAACCCAGTGGGTCTTAGTTGAGAGTTTGTGCTTTGTTAAGAAACCACAAGAGTAGTTTGTCATTTATTTTACTCTATTCTCTGCCCAGGGATAATTGTATTTTGAATTATGAGCTTTCAGAGAAATAGATATTCTACCTATCCCTTCTATTATTGAAATCTTGTCCAACAGTTCTCTTTCCAGGGGGTTTTAACATACCATTGGGAAGATATTTCACAAGCAAATCTCTTAACTGTATAAAGCAGTACCATAGATTAGGTATGATCAATGTCTGTAACATCAAGACATATTTGGAACACTTTGGATACCCAGCAGAGGTGTTTCCCTCTCTTCTCTTTTGAATACCATTTAAAACATGTGGCTATTTATCTTCTCTTTATCCTCTGCCCTGCCCCTGCTCTAGTCCTCCTTCTCTGCTGGCTATAGTGAGTATATTTATTCCTTCTCAAAATACTGATCCACAAAACTTAGCTAATCCTTCCCTGCATAGAGTTCTAAGAACACCTAAAAATGATCTAGGTCACATTTATACAATAATCTTGATATTTGACCAATCATATACCTGAACCTAAAGAAAAAGTGGTAGGGGTTGTATCATATGGGGTTGATATAATACTATAAGAGAGATGATAAATTTCTCAAACACATACTTTTTTGATGCTCACACATTTAATTAACTAATTTTGAGGTCCAATTATTTATTTTAATTCCAGGGATAGAGTAACAAATTATTTGCCATAGTTATCTTTTGTTTACCAATAGACAGATGTTAGAGGATCAGAGAGAAAAGTATGTACAAAGGCCTATGGTTTGAATAGGCTTAGTATTTTCAAGGTGTAGTCATTGTGACTATACCTTAATTGATGAAGAAGAGAGTGCTTTGATGGGTCAGATCATGTATGGACTTGTGGAGGCAAGTATACTTTAAAACATGGTAAAGAAGAGCTAAATTGATTGAGCCAAACTTTTTTCTATTTTTCCTGAGACTTTTACTTAAAAGTGGCTTTAGCTTCATAGATCTTAAATAAGTTGTGCAACATCTCACAAACTCATGAAATTTTCTTTAATTTGATCCCAACTAGCATAACATATGCCTTTAATGTTTCAGGAACCCACACCCAGAAGAGAAAAAACAATATCCTACAATATATATGGTGTAATAAAGCTACATTTTTAACTTCAGATTTGGAGTGATTTATCAGCATTTTTCTGAGCTTACATTTGCCCAAGCATAGCCAAGAATGCTTGCTAGTCATCAGCTTCACTAGAAACATAAGAAAAAATTCATTTTTATCTTAGTTTGTCATTTCAAAGGGCATGGCTGTCTGTATTGTTTTTTTTTTTTGGTATGATATCTGGGACAGTATGAAAATTTGATAACTAGTATGCATAGTACCAATCATCTGGCATCATTTTAAAATTCATGTTTTCCAAGCTGATTCCATCTGTTAGGACTGTTATTACTTGCTGGTTAAAAAAAATAATTGGTTTTGTATCACTACCCTTGGTACTTTATATTTTTGACAGCATATATTCATTAAAGTTTAGAATACATATGGTCCTGAAATGTCTTCCATAAAGTAAATTAAATACTACTAATTTTTACAGTTGACGTTTTTAGTCTTACCAGGCTGCTTCTGATCTCTTTCTCAAACATTTCAATTTTCTAATGTATAGTTGACATCTTCTGGTCCAGATCAGGGAAGTCATGGTATATGCATAGATAAATGATTGCAAAATATTTTGTTTGTTGGTTTGTAGTTATTCAAATATATTTTTGAACTCACATTATTGAGAAAGCACTAAACTACAGTGATTGCAGCAGAATTTTTATTCCATAACTATTCTCATATAATGTTAGCCAATTAATACCCAATTTCTAAATTTTCTAATGATAAAACTCAACATTGAAATACCTTCACAGTAATACTGTTTTTGAAAAAAGATAATGCCAACTGATCACTGGAAGATTTTGTTTTCTTTACGGGAACCCAAAACTTGATCTTTCACACATTTTAATAAATACTTTAAAAGTTATATAAATTAACATTTTTCCTCTATATGTTTTTGTGGTTTTCTCTAAAGGAAATTGTGGCTTACAAACCATTTTAACATTTAACAATCCCTGGAATAGCTGGTAAAAGAATAGCCACCGAGGTAGAGCAGAAATAGCTACAATGGTTATGGAAACTTTCTCAAAAATGTTTACTTTCAGATTTTCAGTGTGACGATATATGCTACTGGGAAAAATCCTGCCTGTTTATAGTGTGTTGAATGTGTATATTTTTCCTATGTAGTTCAGTGCCTATCTCATAGCCAGATATTTGCATTATCATTTTATTAATATCATACTGTCAATTGAAGTAGAAAACTGCTGTACACCGTTTTGATGTTGTTTCCAGGTAATGCACTAAATGGAAAACTCAATATTCCTGAAATACATAAAGGAGAAAAAAGTTGTAGACCTTCAATGAAATCATTCTGTTATTTCTCTGTTCCAACAGAAACTCGACATATTGCATGAAGGTGTCAATGTCCTTGACCGTTGCAGAGAATGAATCTGGCCTGTGCTACAATAGTAGGATTCGCTACTTAGAAAAGTCTGAAGTCACTAAAAGAAAAGAAATTTCCTGCCCAGATATGGATGATTTTAAAAAGTCCAATCAGGAGCCGGAGGTTGTATGGTACAAGGTAACTCAGCATGGTGTTAAATGCGTTTTGACCTTAGTAATTAGCAGGATTAGGGTAAGAAAAAGGAAGATATTTTATTCCAAATTTTTAACACCAAAGATTTTTCTAAGAATCAATAGATAAGCCGGGGATTTAGCTCAGTGGCATAAGTGCCTGCCTTGCAAGCGTGAGGTCATGAGTTCGATCCCTGGTACAAAAAAAAAAAAAAAAGAATCAGCAGATCCAAAATTATGTAATTCTGAGTTAAGGCTCCTATGGATTTTTATCAGCAGATGTCAGAAGTAATTTATATTCCCCAACTGATAAAAATAAGCAAGAACTCTCTCCTCCCCAGCTAATAAGAGTAAATGGAAAGAAAATCAAAGGTTTACATAACACGTGAAATAAATTATTTGGGGAATAAATAAATATTATTTACTTTTAGGAACAAAAGCCCATCATTACCAGTAGTAGTACTTGGGATGGCAAACAATTGTTACCATTATTTGTAGTATGACAGATTTTTAGGAACAAAAGCCCATCATTACCAGTAGTAGTACTTGGATGGCAAACAATTGTTACCATTATTTGTAGTATGACAGATTTGTAGTATGACAGATTTACCATTATTTGTAGTTTGACAGATATTGTAGCGAATGCAAAATAGAGAAATGGATTAGTGTAGCACGTATGAACACTGTTATGGTTAAATTTAGTTAGAAACAAGTTATACTGAAAGGCTGAATGGAAAAAGAGTTGAATGAAAAGTTTATTTGTAGAGGTGTGGGCAGGTTTGCAGAAATCAATAAGGGATGAAGCTGTCAATTATCATCCCTATGCCTGCACCAGAGAGGGAAACAGCAGTGTCACAAACCTAACAAGAGTGAATGTGGTCTGTTAAGAACTGTGGCCTTAAAGGATCATAAAGAGATAGCAGATAGGGATGAAATAGTCGAGATAATTTGCCTAACCCCTCTTAACTCCTAACCCTTAGGGTTCCTCCTAATCCTTCTCCCACAATTTAAACTAAAATGGAAATAAGAGGGCAATGGTAATGCACGCTATAGTCTTTAGCACCCCTGGACATAGATAAGGGCACAGAATGGATCTAGGGAAGAAACAGAGAATAATCACATAATCTTCCAACTATGGTATTCCAGCTGCCAAACATGGGACTATATGTTCCTAATACAAGACATAGTCTATGCTGACTCTGAGACACAACAGTTGAGACACTACAGTTTCATACATGCTAGATGGAAGTGACCAAGAAGAATTTTTGTACAGGTACTCAGCACACTGTTGGAGCCAAATGTACATGAACTATAGAGTCGATTCTTTCCATAGGATTCTACAGACCTTCAATTCCCAGGAAAATCTAAACCATAAATCTCACAACATTACCTAATTTTATTTTGGAAGCCTCTTCATTTTTACCTATAGGGAAACTCACAAATGAACACCAAAGTCATTTTATGAACTGGGCATAATCCTTTAATTGTTCTCCTTATTGAAGACAATCTTGTGATAGATGAAAAGGAACATGATGTTCGTTAGACAGAAACATAGACACAATATTGCACAAGAAATATTACAAAGAATCAAAAACTGGGATCTCATCTTATTAGAAAAGTTTCTGCACACTAAAAGACATCACCAATGGAGTAAAGACATGACCAACAGACTGGGAAAAGATTTCCACTAGCTGTTCATCAGACAAAAGATGAATATCTAGAATATTTAAAGAACTGAAAAGAATCAACTCCCCCAAATATAAAGACCCAATCCAAAAATGGGCATCTGAGATGAATACACACTTCTCAGAGGAAGCAGTACAAATGGCAAATAAATAAATAATGAAAAAATGTTCAACATCACTTGTCATTCAAGAGATGCAAAAGTCAAAACAATGCTGAGATTCCAACTAACTCAAGAAAGAGTGGTTATTATCAAGAAATAAAAGCATAACAAGTGTTAGAGGGGCTGTGAGGAAAGAGGAACCCTTCTCCACTGTCGGTGGAGTATATACTGGGGCAACGACTGTGAAAATCAGTATGTAGATTTCTCAAAACAACAGAATTAAAGGTTCCATTTGATCCAGCTATTTCTCTTCTTGGTATCTTCCTAAAAGGTTGAAAAGTATCATACCACAATGCTATGTTCATACCCATATTTACAGTAGCACAATTTATAATAGCTGAACCTTAGAAACAGCTCAAATGCTCATCAACTGAGAAATGGCTAAAGAAAATGTGGGTTTTTTTAATACAATGGAGTACTACTCTGCCATAAAAAGGCTATGCTTGACACATTTCTAACTAAATGGATGTACCTTGAGGGTATGCTCTTCAGTGAAATAAACTGGACACACATTTGTAAATACCACATTTTCCCTCTGGAATATGAAACTGAAAGTGTAAATAAGGACCAAAATTTATAGTAGATATTGTGAAATAGGAAAAAAATGTCAAATGTGAAGGGGCATGAAAGAAGAAGGAAGGGGAAGGAAGGAAGGGAAAAAAAGAAAACAAGAAAAGTCATAAAATGGAAACAAAGATTTGTAAATTAGAAGTAGAACAGGGGCAGAAATAAGGGGAGGGAAATGCTGCAAAAGAAATATGAATCAGGGTATATCATGAATGGCATATGTTCCATATGTTGAAATGTGATCATTATGATCATTATAAATATCTAAAATTTACCACTATGCTTAGTGATAAAAAGAAAGAAATTAAGTAAATCCCAGTGATTAAAAAAATACAAGAATAACCTCTGTCATCAATTTTATTCAACATACTATTCAAAACATTAGCCAGAGGAATCAGGCAAGAGATAGAAATAAAAGGGCTGCATATAAGAAATGAAGAACTCAAATTATTGCATGCCGATGACATGATACTTTACATAGAAGACCCAAAGATTTTCACTGAAAAACTCTTAAGTTGATAACTTGAGCAATGTAGCGGATACAGCATCAATTAAAAAAATCAGTAGTGTTTGTGTAGATCAATAATAAACTCAATGAGAAGAAAATTATAGCAACAGTAATATTCATGGTAGCATCAAGAAAAATTTAAAACCTAAAAATTAACCAAACTGATAAAATGCAAGACTCCTATAAAGAAAACTGCAGTATTCTTAAAATGCAGATTTGAAGGGACATTGGTAAGTGGAAATATATTCTTTGCTCCTAGATAGACAGAATTGATATTGTCTAAATGGTCATAATCCCAGATCTATTATACAGAATCAGTGCAATGCTAATAAAAATAAAACTAGCATATTCACAATCTAAAGAAAAAAATTTGAAATTCATATGTAACCAAAAGAGACATAAAATGACAAAAATAACTTTGGGCAATAAGAGCAAAGCAGGAAGCATCATAATATTAGAATTCAAGCTATATTACAAAGCAATAGTGGTAAAAGTATAACAGTACTAGGACAAAAAGAGACAAATGGATTAGTGAAACAGAACAAAGGATTTAGAAACATCTCCAGACACATTCAGTTACTTGACATTCGATAGAGAGGCCAAAAATGTATGCTGTTGGATTGACAGCCCAATGAACAAGTGGTGCTGGAAAAACTAACTGGACGTATACTCACCATATACTGTACTAAAATAAAAATGAATCAAAGATCTAAACATTATGACAGAAACATTGAACCTAATGGAAGCTATAATAGCTAAAACACATTAGAAGATGACTTTCTAAAACAGTACAATTGCACAGGCAATAATGGCAAAAATCAACAAATGGGATAATATCAAATTACAAAGCTTCTATACAACAAAGGAATCAATTAGTAGAGTGAAGAGACTACATACAGAATTGAAAAAAAATGTTTTACCATCTACCTTTCAAGCAGAGGGCTAATATCTAGAATATATTAAGAACTCAAAAAAAATAGTGTACTCAAAACAAAAAACCCAATCAAGAAATGAGCAAATGAAATGAAGAGACACTTCTGAGAGGAAGAAGTACAAATAACCAATAAATATAAGAAAAAGTATTCGAGCCGGGCATGGTGGTGAACTCCTGTAATCCTAGCACTCAGGGGACTGAGGCAGGAGGATTGTTGCAAGTTCGAGACAAGCCTGGGCTACAAAATGAGTCCAAGCCGAGCCTAAACTGCATAGTGAGACCCTGTCTCAAAAAGACAACAACAAAAAAGTATTCAACATCTCCAGTCACTAGAGAAAAGCAAATTAAAAGAATGCTAAGATTCTATTTCATTCCAGAAAGGATGACAGTCATCAAGAAATCAAAAACTTACAAATGCTGGCAAAGCTGTGCCGAAAAGGGAACTCTCCTACATTATTGGTATTTACTTGTAAAGTTAAAATAGGTGAACAATTATTGAAATCAGCATAGAAATTTCTCAAAGAACTGAAATTAGAAATCCTAGATGACGCAGATAACCTCTTGTAGATGATATCTTTCCCAAAGAACTAAAGACATACTATAGCAATACATGAAAACCAATGTCTATAGCAGCACAATTCACAATACTTAAATCCTGGAAACAGTCTGCAAATCGATCAACAGGTGCTTGGATAAAGAAAAATGTGTCTATACATTATGGAGTACTATTCAGTTATAAAGAAATAAAAATTTGAGACATTTGTAGGAAAATGGATGAGCAAATACAATTTTGAATGAAATAAACCAGACGTACAAGCTTCAATACTGCATGGTATCTCTAATTTCAGTAAGGGAAAGTACAAACAAAAAGCACAATAAAGGATTGATAGGAGACAAGAGTTAGAGCTCTTACAGACAAGAAGTGGTCCTGGATAGTAAGGATGAAAGGGAAATGGGAGGGGAAGGTGAAATAAACAAAGATATGCCAGGTACAGGGACCTAATAACTTTGATGAATATAAATATTGTCATAAATGAGAAATAAGATTAATAATATCAACAAGAATAAAATGAGGAATGTGAATTTAGAAGAGGATAGAAGAATGTGTGAGGGAAGGGGATTAAAAAAGATTTCAATCTAGGCATGTATACCCTTCATAAGATGATTGTAAACTGCCCATAATGTAAATGTGTAGCAATAAAATATTATATAATATAAACATAGATAATTTATTGGGATTTTTCATGTCATAAATCTTTGTATGTATTAAATTGTTGTTTCATATATCCACTGTACTGATTAGTCTCTATATTATGTCATTTAAATTCTTAATGCAGTTCTGTGATGTGAGAGCTATTATCTTCATTTAATTGTAGAGCAAAGGCATAGAAATATGTAACTAGTCCAAATTTACATGGATAACAAAGTCAGAATCCATTTTATGTTACTCTTTTCTACAATGATCCTCTCTCAAAGCAGCAAGCAAAAGAGAGAGTATGAAAGGTTTATTGAAATTGTGTGGGTTGGAAAAGTAAGTTGACTTGCTTTAGAGTTATTTGCTAGAGGTAAAATGCAGGTAATCAGCCTTCTTCTGTAGTGATACATTCTGTTATCTCATCTTGCCATTGTGCAAAACTATTTTTCCAGTTCCTCACCTTTCTAGGCATTCAACATCACAAACCAGAGCAATTAACTCTCCAAGAAATGCTACCTCTTCCTCTTTTTCACAAAGCAATAGACAAGCAATGCTTTTCCAGTTCTTCCTGAATAACTTTAAAATGTATTTTTATAATTAAATTATTTTAATTAATAAAGCATTTCTACGTTAATGGGTTGCATACGATGTTTAAAACATGAGTACATCATGTAAGATTTAAATCAGTTTAAGTGTATCTACTTCTTCCAATATTTATTGTCTTTGTGGTAAAAATATTGAACATCCTCTCTTATACTTGTTTTTATAGTATTTTGTGTTACCCTACGCCAGAGATTCTTGCTCCTACTTCACTGTGGCTTTGTATCCATTGAACATTCTTTCCCTGTCTCTTCCCTGTATACTCTCCCCAATTTCAGCTAGCCACTCTTCTATTCTCAACTTCTATGAGATCAAATTTTTATTTTTTTCAAAGTAATAATGACTGTATTCATCTATGAAGTTATGGTTTAATGACCCTTCGATTTTTTTAGAGAAAAAAAGCAAAACAGAAAAAAGGGTAAAAATAATACAGAATTTCAAAAATAATTTTTTTTAGATTCCGCATTTGAGTGTGATGATGAAGTACTTGTGTTTCCATATAATTATTCAACTAATGATCTTCAGTTTATCTATGTTGTCACCAATGACAGGATTTAATTCTACATTAAGAGAAGAGCGAACTATAATTCTGTTGTATACATATACCACATTTTCTTCATTCTTCAGTTGATGTACACTTCATTTTTTTTCCATTTTCTTGCCTATGTTGAAAAGTCCAGCAATGAGGAAAGGGGTGTAGATATTTATTCAACTCACTTAATTTTCTTTTAACACAGCATTGGGATTCTTGAATTGTATGGTGGTTCTAGTTTTAATTTTTTCAGAAATATGCATAATAATTTGCATGGTATCTTTACTAATTGAAATTTCCACAAATAGTGTAAAAGGATTCACTCCCCCTCCCATTTTTAGCAGCACTTATTATTTTTAGTGTTTTTTTAATAATAGCTATTCTCCCTGAAGTGACGTGGTATCTCACTGTGTTTTTGATTTGCATTTCTTGATTAGTGATGCTGAACTTTTTTTTAATATGCTGGATTGCCATTTGACTTCTTTTGAGGAATATCCATTTAGGATTTTTACCCAATTAAATCTGGTTTATTTTCTTTTTGTTTCTTTTTTACTTTTGAGGTTTTAGAATATCAACACCTTATTAGAATGTACAAATATTTTCCCCTATTCTATTTTCCCCAACTGTCTTTTCACTCTAATTGTTTTCTTTGCTATATAGAAACTTTTTAATCTGATATAATCCCTTTTGTCTATGTTTGCATTTTTTTTCCCCCGGGGGAATTCTGCAAACATTATTTGCCCATCCCAGTGTCTTGAGGCATTTACTCTATTATATTCTATTAGTTTCAGGACTTCCATTTATGTCTTAAATCCACTTTGAGTTGACTTTGGAAACTGTAGGTATTATTGCTTATATCTAGATATCCCCCACCTCAATACTTTTATCTTCCTCTAGGTTTGGGACATTTTCCATTGTTTTTTCTTTAAATAATATCACTTTGATATTCACAAGTCCTTGTTGAACCCCAGTAATCGAAATATTTGGTTTTATTTTTAACCTTCAATTCATTTTTAACTATATTCCCTTCCTTCCATCACCCTCTCTGTATCTCTTGGAATATATATATAATTATATATTTTATAATATGTATAATTATATGTATTATATGGTATATACATTGTTGTTGTACATAATAATCACATTTTTTATGGAGACTTGGTGTATTTCTGCAGTACCTCACAATGCCCCCATTTTAAATTTCATTTTCCTCCCCTCCCACCCCCTTCCTTCCATCCCTTAGTTTTCTTTATGCCAAAGATCTATCTCAATATTTCCTACTCTCTATTATTTTTTACTTTATTTATATATTGCCTTTCTTATATAAGAGAAACCATATGATTTTTAAACTTGTGTCTGATTTACTTCACTTAATATTATAGTCTCAATGTGCATTAAATTTCCTACAAATGATGTAAGTTTATTCTTCTTTATGGCAAGCAATACTCTATTGTATCTACAGAATACATTTTCTTATCTTTTTGTCTTAGTTACTTCTCTTGTTGTTGAAACCAAATAGATGGCACCCAAATTTAAAGGAGGAAAGGTCTATTGTAGCTCACAGCTTGCAGAGGTTTCAGTGTACAGTCAGCTGGCTCCAAGACAGGGTCACATGACAGAGGGGTATCACAGAGGAGAAACAGCTGTGGCAAAGCAGGGCAGAGAGAAGGAGCACAATGGCTCCAGCACTCTTGCTGTCCCCTTATATTCTATCCAGGCTACCTGACTTTAGGTTGTGTAGCACTCATACCCAATGTGGGGCAGTCTTAATCCTATCATCACACACATCCAGCCATCTCCAAAAAGCCCCACCTATGACACATGAGACTGTGGACAAACATCTAGATGGAAGTCTTAATACCATCTGTTGATGGTCATTTAGGCTACTTCCAAAATTTAGCTATTATGGATTGAGCTGCTATAAACATGAATATGCATGTATCACAGTAATACAATGTGTTTAACATTATTGTGAAGTTACATAGTAGGGGAGTAGTTGAGTCAAGTGGAATTTCTATTTTTAGTTTTTTGTGGAATCTCTATACTGATTTTCATAGTGGTTTTACCAGTTCATACTTGTACCCATAACAGAGAAGTGTTCCTTTTTCTTTGCAGACTCTTCAGCCAGCATTTGATTTCTTGAATATAGCCATTATTTCTGGAATGAGATGTAATTTCAATGTTGTTTTAACTTGCATTGTTTTTGAGACAGACTCACTATGTAGTTCAGACTGGCCTTAAATTCACTGTGTATCCCAGGCTAGCCTCAAACTCATGGCAATTCTCCTTCCTCAGTCTCCCAAGTGCTGGGATTACAGGTGTGCACCACCATACCAATTTAATTTACATTTCTTGAGTGGTCAAAGATGTTGAAAAGTTTTCATGTATTTACTGGCCATTTATATTCTTCATCTGAAAATTGTCTATTTATTTCAGATGACAAATTTTTTCAGTAAGTTCATTTGGAGGGACTAATTGTTTTCAGTTCTTTCTATATTTGTCTTTTGTCTGATAAGTGGCTGGCAAATGTTTGTTTATTCATTCTACAATTGTCTCTTAATTCTGTTGGTGGTTTCCTTTGTTGTGCAGAAGGTTTTAATTCGAGATGATCTGATTTGTTGTTTCTTGGTGTTATTTCTTATGAAACTGGAGATCTATTCATAAGCAAGTTCAGCAAAGTGCCAGGGTACAAAATCAACATGTAAAAATAGTAGCATGCCTGTATGCCAGTAGTGAACTTATTGAGAAAGAAATTAGGAGAACAATAAAGTGCACAATGGTTTCAAGAAAACTTAAATAAGAATTATCCTAACAAAGGAAACAGAAGTCTACTACAAAAACCACAATACTCCGAAAAATGAGTTCAAAGTGAAAATAAGAAAATAGAATGTTCTCTCCTATTCCTGAATAGGCAGAATCAATATTATGGAAAATGGTCTACTTTGAATTACAGCAATGCCGCTCAAAATATCAACAAGAACTAGACACAATGATCCTAAAATTTATATGGAACAGGAAGGGAACCAGAATACCAAAAGCAAATCTGAGCAATAAGAGAACACAAGAACAATGACTGGCCTTTACTTAAAGTTTTATTACAAGGATACAATGACAAAAACAACATTGTATTGCAAAAAAACCTAGACATATAGAAAAGATATTTTTTAAATGAGGAAAAGACCAAGAGACAGAGGATAGGAAAGAAGATAGATGAGAAGGGAACATGAAAATTATTAAGATATGTTATGTACGTGGACCAACTCTCCACATTTAATGTGATCATCACGTACTTCAAACATATAATAAAAATGAAAATTCAAAAAGCAATAAAAAAGAGATGTAGAACACTGAAACAGAATAGATAATGCAGAAAAAACTCCAGACAAGTTCAGCCACCTAATCTATGTCAAGGAAACCAAAAATATATACAGGAGGAAAGATAGTCTCTTTAACAAATGATGCCAAGAAAACAGGCTGCTATGATTTGCTTAAATAGCCCCTCAAAGTCTCATGCAGTCATAGAGGCAGCTGAATCTAGCATTTGTGATTGGTTTCTTGTCTAACGCTAAGATTGGCGGTTTGAGTGCTGTACCCCCCCCAGGGGTGGGGAGTCCACATACAATATAAGGGAGAGAAGGAGGTGTGCCTTCCCCTTTTTGCCCTTTTAGCTCTTGTGGCTTGCAGCTGCCATGAATGGCTACCCATTAGCCATGGCACCCTGTCTTGGAGCCAGATGAGTATGAATTAAAACCTCCAAAGATTGTAAGCTAAATAAACCTTTCCTTCCCTAATTTTGGGCATCAGGTATTTTGTCGCAGTGAGAGAAAAGTAACCAAGACACAGGACTTACACATGCAGAAGATTGAATCTAGATTCATATCCCTGAGCATATAAATAATCAAAGACATAAATATTGAAACAGAAATACTTTAATACGCTGGAAGATAAAATAGGTCAAAGTTTTGAATATACAGCCATAGACAGGAACTTTCTGAATAGAACTTTAATTGCATGAAAGATAATGTGAATCAACAAATGGGATTATATCAAATGGAAAATATTCTACAGAACAAATGAAAAAACCAATAAAATGAAGAGATAACCTACAGATTGGGAAGAATATTTTGCCAGCTTCTCCTTGATCAAAGGACTAATATACATAATACTTCTAAAAAAACTCAAAAAAATTACCCCAGAATAAAAGACCCAATAAAAAAAATAGACAATTGAAACAGTTATGTCTCAGAGAATGCAACTCAAATGACCAAAAAATACATGAAAAATGTTCAACATCTCTGGTCATTAGAAAATTGCAAATTAAAACAACACTTATACCAAACATAATGGCTATCAACAAGAAATCAAATCAAATCATACTGAGTGCTAGAAAGGTTTCAAGAATAAAGAAAGCTTTTACATTGTTGGTAGGAATATAAATTAATAAAACCATTATGGAAATTAGAATGAGCATTCCTGTAAAAACTAAAAAGAGAAAATCTATTTGATTCAGGTACTCCCCTTTTAGGTATCTTTTCAAATGAGTTAAGGACATAATATCCTAATGATATATGCATACTCGTGTCTATAGAAGTACAACTCACAATAGCAAAATCTTCAAAGCCACCTGCATGTTCCACAACAGGTGGGTTGATAAAGAGAATTGGTATTTATATAAAATAGATTACTGGTTTCCGTAAAGAAGGATAAATTTGATTCCTTTGTGTGCACCTTGATGTCATAATGTTAAGTGAAATAAATCAGACATGCAAGCTTAAATATTGTATGATTCCTCTAACAGGATAACCCTAAGTATAAAAAACTGAAAGCATAAAATAAAAGATTAAAAAATAGGATATAATGAGAAAAGTGAATGGGACTAGGAAGTGGTAGCAGGGAAGATGCGGGAGAATGGAAAGTAAAAAGTATTAAGATGTGTTCTGTACATGTATTAATCCACTTGGTAGATAAAATCACTATTTCAAACATTTTCTTTAAAAAGCAGTAATGCAAATGGAGAAATAGGGAATAGCAGAAATTTAGACAAAATAACACCAAAATTTAACAGGGACTTCTCTGGTCCTCTTCTCCAAACTTTTCCAAATTCCAGCCACAAACTAGTCCCAAAGCCTTCAAAACCACAGGGTCCACACACAAAGACCTAGTCAAAATAATAGTTCCATTTCCGGTGCCTATTTTCCTTATTAGTCAACTTTCCCATTACTTAAGCAAAAACACCCAACATTTGCAATTTAAAGGACGAATCATTTGGCTTGAGCTTTGATGGGTTAAGTCCATGGTTAGTTTTTTTCCAAGGAAGATAAGGCAAGGAATAAAGGCCATGGAAGAAAAAAGCTGTACATATCATTGTAGACAAAAGCAGACAGAAAGAATCTCAGAAGGAGGAACAAGAATACAACTTTCTAGGTCACATCCAGAGTGACCTGCCCCTTCTGACCAGACCCCAGCTCCACACATGAGACTTTTGAGGAGCACTTTAGATCTAAACTCTAACACCCATGACATACAAAATAGAAATGCTCCCTGTCGATACCATTATTGTTCACCATTGTTTTGGATATTCTAAAGGACTCAGTAAACAGATTAAATGAAATATGCTATATAAACATTAGAAATGAAGTGACAAAGTAATCTTAAATTTTAGATTGTATGGTTTCATAACTTAAAAATCTAAGTTACTCAGCATCAACAATAGAAGTAATGAGAGATTTCAGTAAGGAATTAATAAAACTATGCAAATTCATTAGCCATTTTAACCAGTAATAACTATTTAAACATGTAAAAGGGAAAATGAAACTCATTTACAACAATGACAAACTATAAAATAATTTGGAATACATTTAACAATTATAGAAAAAAATCATTCTAAAAATATTTTGCTGAAGGACATCAAGTCTGTTCTAAATAGTATAAGGGCAGAACATGTTTCTGCATAGAAAGACATCAGAGAATAACAAAATCAGTTCTTCATAAATTCATTGTTGTAGTCAGGGGTTGCAAGGAGAACAATTACATATAGGACATATAATTTATAGTATTAGTTATAATGATTACAAAAAGAGTCAAACACAAAGAAAGTGCAGGAAATCTGTCCATACACAAAGACCTAGAAAATCCAGCTGAGGGCCTGGACCCATGGCAATAGCCTGCATGAGTTCAGCTGAAAACCTAGAACCGACAGCAATGACCCATGCAATTCTATCCCACAGATCTGTACTTGGAAGGCTCAAAGGTCAGTGGTGGAAGCTAGGAAGTCTATGGCATTGGGGTGAAAGATCTGTGCCAGCAGGCCAAGGGGTCTGTACTATAACCAAGAAGTGATGCTCAAAGTTAGGGGCAAAGCTCCCCCAAACTGAACCACAGCCATTCTGAGCAACAAGGTACCAAGCTCCTCTGATGATAGCAGCTGAGTTCATATCAGGGGAGCCAGTGTGACAAGCTCTTCCAAGAAAACCAACAGCTCCAAACAATAACACTTAGGAGAACCCACAACACTACTGTTCCTCTCCAGGTCTCCTTTTTATGCTGCAGCAGTCCTCTGGTGGGCCATCCACACTCAGCACCAAGCTGATTCCGTTCAGCTGGAATTTAAGTTTACCACTAGTTACCAATCCACTATATTCATATCAGTATTGCAAATTGATAGAATTTCTTGTTTTTGAAACTGAAGAACACGATTAAAGAGTTCTTATAGGCAGATGAATGTGCTAAAATTGCCAAGAAAATTTTGAAGAAAATATCAGTAGTAGGTCTTTTGTTTTACCAGGATACTAACAGTTACTGCAAAACAGAATCAATTAAAGAAGTAATTTTAGAACAAGTTAACAGTCCAGTGAGGTAATCTAGAGAATCCAAAAATGAGATTAAAGTGGAGATGAAAGATTATTGAAAATGGTGTGAACATAACCATTTATCTGGAAAAAAATAGATCTCTGACTTATACTATGTTTAAAAAAAGTTCAAGTTGATTAATGTCACTTATAAAAAATAATAGTTTAAGAATTACCATTTATAAATTGTCTCTCTCATTTTAATGAATTAGGTTTTGAAAAATAGGAGAATTATGCTGTTACCTTGTTATTCATTATGAATATTTTCTTGAAAATGAAAAATTATAATCAAGGACCTCTTATACTTTCTTTCTTGCTCAAAATAATGCTTCAGGGCTTTTAATCATTTCTGAAAATATAAGGAATTTGATTTGGGACTTTTTTTAAGATAAATTGTATTCTATACTTGAATTTTAATCTTATAGTTGGAATTTTCAAAGACGCTTTTATCCAGAATGTAAAAGTTGAAAATTCTATAAAGCCTTCAGTTTGGTGTGGAACCAGTCAGTGACATGAGGTTTAAGATCCACCTGTTCTTTTTTAATGCTAGTGACAGCATTAGAAGTGAGGGGAGATTCTTTACTGTTTGTAAATTATAAGAAGAGTCTCTTAATGTGAGAGACAAGTGTATCTGATATACGTAAGAATGACTGGGTTAAAGTCAGGAGACCTAATTCTGATCATCATTCTTCCATTAATATCGATAAATAATTGAATATCACTGGCCCTCAATTTATTTGCATGAATTAAATACAGTAACATTTGCTTTATGTCCTAGATATACTGTAAAAAGTTTCTTGACTCAAGTCTTCTCTTTTTGCTTTTTTTTGGTACCAGGGATTGAACTCATGTCCTCCTGCTTGGCAGGCAGGCACTTATGTGACTGAGCTAAATCTCCGGTCCTTGCATTTTTTTAGTAGTAAATGTTTGCAGTATATACTGCAATGAATTCATTGATTATGTGTAAATTGTGCATGTACATGACACATCCTAATTCTTTTTACATCTTTAATTCTTTTACTAAACTATTTATTTGATATTCACTGCAACTATAGAATTGGAAAAGTTACATAATAGCAAGTAACACAGTTACATAAAACATTTCAGACACCAACTGGGAATATAAGGCTGAATGTTTACTATCATATTATTTGTTTAAATTACAAGGTCTCAAGTGTATTATTTGCCTTGATATGTTTTGACAAATATGTATACCATAATCAAGATGTAGAATGTTCCTATCACTTGAAGTTCCTCCTTGTGTCTTTGTAGTTAGTCCCCTCCTCCCATCCACAGCCCTTGGTTAAAAACTCATCTCTTTATATTCCTATAGTTTTATATTTTCCAGAATATTATATAAATGAATAATATGATATGTAGGTTTGGTGTCTAGCATGTTTGACATATCATAATATAGTCATCTATTTTATGTTATAAATTAATAGTGCATTCCATTTTGTTGCTGAATACTAATATTCCTAGTACTCCAATGTATATTTGTACTTTTGTTTATTTATTAATTGATAATATTTGATATTTGCCACTTTTGGTGATGAGAGATAAATTGTCATAGGTTTGTCTTTTAATTTTATAACTTCTCAATTTATTAATATTGTTTGTTTCCATCAACTTTTTAAATCTTTTAATAGGTATTTTTCTGAAATTGAATGAAAACTGTTCTATAGATCTTTTAATATTGTTATTAATGGCATCTAAGACATTAAAACAAATCAAAATTTCTTAATTATTGTCCTTGAGTCTATCTTCTATATAACAAGACTGATTTTTTGGAAATGCACATCTAATCATAGGATGCTACTATTTAATGATCACCAATGATTCTATAAAATGATTTATATGATAACTCCTATCTATTGAGTGTTTACAGGGGCCTGACACAGTGGCTGAAGCACTAGTATTCTAGGGTTGAAACATTAAAAGTATGAAGATATCTTGGGGTACAATTAAGGGCTTTTTAAATATCTCAACCAACCTACTCTCAGTAGAGCAAAACTATTTTTTTTGTAATTTTGTAATACTTTTTCACATCTGAGTGCAAATACACATTGTATTCCTGTCTGATGTATCTCACCTGCCTGTCTCATATATAATTGTCCAAAGCTCAGCTCACATGCCTATATAGCCTATTTACCATTCTTTGTTTACTGCAATACATGGATCACCCAGCATTATGGTTCAAATATTTTTTTGGTTTTTTCTGCCCTTTTTCTTCTTCTGGCATTCCTATTATCTTTATGTTACACCCTCTGTATTTGTCCCACCGCCCTTGAGTATTCTATTCTACTTTTTTCCTCCTTTTGGCTGCCTGTTTTCTTTTGGGAAGTATATGTCGATATTGTCTGCATGCTCTCTTTCCTCAATTGTGCTGTCTATTAATAAGCCCATCACAGGCACTCTTTATTTTTATTTCAATGTTTTGATTTGCAGCATTTCTTATTATTCTTTCAAAGGTATTTTATTTTTCTATTTACAATACTTGTTTGTTCCTTCAAGTTGTTTACTTTTTCCTTTAGAGACATGAGCATTGTGAGCATACTTTAAGCTCTTAGTTTGGTATGTATAAAGTCTGGTTCTGTTCTGAATTTGCTCATTCTTCAAGCTTATTTTGTCTTTTGGCATGCATTGTAATTTTTTGCTGAAAACTAGATGTGATGTTTTGACTGGAAAAATGAACTGGAGCAAAATAGCATTTAATGTGAAGTTTTCACATGTGTCTGGCTAACTATTTGGCTGTCAACTATTTAATGTAATTACAGTTGCTAGAGGCCAAAATTCTCACTAGTGTTCTTGGTTTTCACCACCATTTTGTCTCTGAGTTTCCATATACACTTCTTCTTTAATAAAGTCTGATTTGTATCATTCTTTCATTTATTAGACCTTATTGTTAGAAGGAGCCATATCAATGTGTTAGTGAAGTTTTCTGTGAGGGAAAGAGTTCTATATTTTTAAGATTAGGTCTCAGTCTTTTAGTGATCCTTGTATCTGGTTACTTTTTAAACAAATGCTTCTCGTGTTCTTCTAGTTCTTTTTTAATTGAGATAGTGTGGGAGCTGAAACTGCCTATTTTTCTTTATCTAATTTAGAGGCTACAGTAACTAGAGTGCCTATATAAGGTGCTAACTCGGGCAGGTTGGTTCTAATTCCAGTGAACTGAGATTCTCTGTATTTTCCTCTCTCCAGTTTTTGGGGTAGTATTTTTCCCTGTAACCTTAATTATCTCACAGGTATGAGAAGAATTGTTCACTTTTTCTTTGGTCAGCCCTTTGATCCTTTTGTGAGAATGGTATTGATTTCCTGTCACTATTTCATCTCAAACCATGAGCTGTCCCTAGGATTAGAGTAAAATATATTGTCTATAGGCCCCTATAGAAATGTGAGTCACATGTAACTCCTGGTGATAATTAACATTATAAATAAAAGTGTATATAATCTAAAAAGAGACTATCAATGCTAACAAAACAGGATAGTTAATTATTATTTAATGATTTTTTTTACAGATGACCTATATTGTTGTTACATGCATATTATGAGGTATTTACATTAATTCTTGTAATCATGTCAATTGGTAGACATTAACATCATTACCTGGTTTTTTAATAAATGAAACAACCAGATTTTAGATGTATTTAGCTGTATGCTCAAGAACATCCAATTTAGGATTCTAACTCAAGTGTATGAGTCTAGAATTTATATTCTCAATGACTATGACATACAAATATTCACATTAAGACTGTGAAGATAGAGATTAGAAGAAAGAAAGCTTGAGAGAGAAGAGGGAGATTTATGTATGTTATTCTAGTCATTTGGAACAGAGGTGTGGCTGAAAAGGGCAAGAATGAGAGCTAGTTTAAGGTGTACTTTTAATAATCTCTTCCATCTTCAAATTTTAGAAAGTTGTGTTACCTAAATATTGTTAAATACATGGGTGGATGCCCCAAAGTGTCATACAAATTCCAGAGGAAAAGAGATTTTTTGAGGAGATGAGTGATAGGCATTTTAATAGTTGCTTTGAGGAAAAAAAGTTAATGAGTAATTGGCTTGTGCTTGCATTACTGCTTTATGGCTAATTCTTGCAAAGAAAAAAGTGCTTAATCTATCTTCTTGATGTTCTTCTCATGAGGAGTGAGTTATGTGCTCTGAATAGCAATAAAATAACCACAACCACCAAACCAAATGAATTAAAAAGAACCTGTGGTTATGAGAATATTACCTTATAAGCAAACTGTGCGAATTTCAAAGTGAAAACTCCAAGTTCCAAGTGTGCTGAAAATAGATTACTTTTACAGAGTCTTGGTCAACAAATATTATCATTGTGTATTTTGCATTCCTAACATAGAAACAGCTGGCATGGGATGCTTGCCAGATAGGTTGGAAAGGGGGAAAGGAAAGAAGCTTGACTTCAAAGGCTGACTTTATGTTGTCCAAGAAAGTATATCCCACAGTTGCCTACTCTTTGAGTAGACAGCCAGGTCACATAATGAAGCTTTTTGTTGAGCTTAGAAAACTCTAGGAAGACTATTCATCAATAAAAATTTCAAGTTGTTAAAGTTGAATAGTCACAGGGCCAAGGAATAGCAGAAAAATTATTCCTTGTCATCAATATTAGGAGCATGCATGTATTTGATCCTTTGGCAGTTTGTCCTGGCAACACATAAATAGCCATCTTGAGACTTGACCTCTGTGCTTCAAATGTCTTTTACTGACAGGCTCTCAGAATTAAATTAAACATGTTGTGGGACAGTGAAGTATGGCTACATTGTCTGTCTACTAGGAAAGCAGTGTTCAGGAGTGACTCTGTCACAGCAGTAAGCTTAGCAGCAAGTAATTTAGGAAAGACACAGCAAATAATGCTATCAAGAGTGTAGAAGTCTTCTGTGATTCAATATAAATACCAAACCTAGGGAGAATGGCCAAAAACAAAACCCTATGAAGGATGGATAGGTGGGAGAAGCAAGATGGTCATCTATGTGGAATGATAGAAAAAAGTATTCTAAGGGATTTTTTAAAGAAATATAGCTCCTTTAACCACCTGCTAAAATTATTGTTATAATGACCTCCTAGGAACTATGCATTTTCGGTAGATTAAAGTAATATGTTGAAGGCAGTTTATTAATCAACTGATAAAGATTTTTTGTTATTATTGGTCCACAAACTTCCATTTTTACCTAAGGAAGGCTAGAGGTTCTGGAGATACATGATCTAGGACTGGGAAAGTTTAGTAAAGGCAAATATACTTTTTTTGGCATGTGTTTGGGTATCAAACACATGACCTTGCACTTCCCAGGAAAGTGCTTAAGCCACTAAGCTAAATCCCAGGCCCTAAAGGGAAACATTCTAACTGCTGGATGACCACTATGAATACTGTTGTGGTGCTCAACATGAATGCAATGATTAGGGCCCACAAACATCTGGATTCTGGCTGCTCAGATGGTAGTTAAAATTATCCTCATAATTTGAAGTAGGAAATTGAATCCTAAGTTCAGCAAATTTTCATGATATTACAGAACTCAGATGAACCCTCAATTTCAAACTACAGATATCATAATGTTAAAAATGTTCTATTTCATATTTACATTGTCTCTAGAAGGGTGAAAGTGACTTGATACAACATTTTCTTATGCCACAGTCTTCAAAAAACAAACCCACCTGGTTATTTAAATTTTTTTTCTAAGGCTGAATGATAGCTTGGAAGGTATTTGTGATTATTCTAGATCTATCTCAACATTTAAAGATTCTAAGATGTTTTTCATCAAGAGATATTTCCAAATTTCTATACATTCTTTAGTGTTTGTTTCTTGCGGGGGGGAAAAAACCCAAAGCAGTCTGTAGGAAAACAAAAATGGCTATAAATAATTCCATATGAACTTACACCCAAAATGACATTAGAAAGCAACACCATTTATTGTTTACTAAAGTAAGTGTGTGGGGTTATTTTCCTACTCCTACCATCTCTATGGGAATGTGCAGCAGCTCAGTTTCATTTATTCTTTCCTCTCAAAACACCCAGAGGGACCATATGTTTTGTTTAATCACCTTCAGAATGATTCTTTAGAAATCAGAGGCCTATCTAGTTATAAGCAATGTGAATTTAATTGTAGATTATTATTGTATGATGACAGTAGCAGCTGGGCTATATTTTTCTTCTTCCTTAATACTTTCTTCTTCATTTTCTCAGAAATATTATATCCTAATATTTAACCCAGAACCAAATCTCATGTAGGTGATAAACTTTGCCAGACATGATATGTAACTTCAGACCCACTCTTCACTATTCTTCAGAAAGGCCTCAGGGGGTGAAGCAGCCTTATGTTTAGATCTCCTCCATACTGTTACTTTTATTTATTCTTTGAATATGCATGTGAGTAGTTTTACTCTTCATAAAGCAAGTATATTTCTTAAATATTATACTTGTGAAATTAAGTGCCATGTTTTGTGTTTCACTGTCAGAACTCCTGCTAGCAAATAATTATTATAGGGAAAAACTAATAAATGGATATTCATACTTCCAAGTTATACACACACACACACACACACACACACACATACACACATACAGTGAGAAGCATTTACAGCTGAGAATTTAGGGGCAGCACTGATTTTAACATAACATGAATGTTTAGAGTATTTGTTTGAGGGATACAGGGGGAGGAAGAGGAGGGGAACATGCAGATGTATACACTGTAATGGGGAAACTAAAAAGCACTTTCAACTATTGTCCACATAATCTGCCTTACAAGCACTTTTGTTATTACCTCAACTGAAATTTTTAATAATTTACATAATAAAAGCTTTTTGCTTTGATTCTTCAACATTTCCTCACATTGATCTCCTATACTTCCAATGAATACAGTATTCGGTTGCCACTTTGTTTGAAAATTGGGGGTGAATGCTAGACAGACTGAAACAAAGTATGAAAAGATGTCTGAAAAAATTTCCAGCAGACAATGTTAGATGGTAGGATATTCTTATATTTGTTTTTTGCTTATCACTTTTTGGAAAATGTACTGTCTGGAAAATTGATGTGCATTCTTTTCTAGGAAAGTCCAATCCAAGTAGTAAGACTTCCTTAAATTCCCATAAGGATAGCAAGAGAATTGACTTCAGATGTTAAATTTTATTTTCTGATTATGTATTCTAGAACTTACAAAGTAAGTGAATGATTTCTCCATGCTGTAACTATAACAAAGTGCATCCTCATTTTGCCTACCTGCATTTATAGAAAACTCTCTGAACCTATTTTTCTAGACCATTTCTCTCTCCCTCAAGTTAATCTCTTGATGACAAGGAGGGAGACTCTGGAATATTAGTATTAGTTCTTATAATAAATAGTAATGAATGAAACAGTTGTAAACTTAAATGCTAATGTAAAAGCTTATTATGAATTTTAAATATCTAAGTGAATCATCCTTCTTAGGACTTTAGGAAATAACCCTGTCAAATATAGCTAGGACATTGTTATAAGATTCAGGAACTTCTAAGTTTCTCTTGTATCTCTTTCACATTTGGGGAGCTTGTATACTTTTCTGTTTTTGCACAATGCTTGTAAAGTATTCTTTTGGGGTGAGGCTTTAAAATGTCTCTTCATGTGAAAGTTATGACACTTGCATTGGGCACAGTAATATATACTTATGATGTTGTTGGACATTGATTTAACTCTTTAGTTGTATATTTTGAAAACTAAAAAGATGTATCAAGAGCAGTAAAATTTCTGATCAGCCAGCAGTGAGACATAGTGATGTAAATGTTCATTTACCACTTACTTGCAAACATTTTCTTTGTAGGAATGCAAGCCAAAAATGTGGAGAAGCATAATAATACAGAAGGGAAATGCTCTTCTAATCCAGGAAGTTCAAGAAGAAGATGGAGGAAATTACACATGTGAACTTAAATATGAAGGGAAAGTTGTAAGACGAACAACTGAACTAAAAGTTACAGGTAGGTACTGGTTCTGAAAGTATGGCAAATAAGATTGTAGCATAATTTGGTTTGAGAAGAAAGAATCTTGTTCAGAGAGCCAAGTTTCTATGAATTTAGAATTGTCTCAAATGAAATATTTGATAGTATTATTTATAAGTTACACTAAGTAAAAGTTATATGATGAATATTAGTGATTAATTCATATTGAGGACCAGACAAAGATCCTCAACTGCCTGTATGTGGGTCATGGCAAAAGGATAAAATAAGAAACACAGACAGAGTAATACATGAAAGGGGACTGGGAGGTCAGTGCCTCAGGATGGGCAGAGACAAAGATACTCCAAACCAGCCACTGTTTATTGAGTGTATACAATGATATGAGGGAGTAGCAGAAGATTCAGTGTGGGTGAAAGACTCAGAGGTCAATGACTCACAGGGAACGGGATAACTTGGGATGACTCACGAGCAGGAAAATGACTTTATGCTAAGAAGGATATTGACCTGAAGTGTTTTTAATCTTAGTGGTTTTATTTTTAATTTTAGTGAGTGGGAGAGAATGGCCCATCCCTAAAAAGAAAATGGAAAATCTCAAAAGGGTGATGTCAATGTCCCAAGCCTCCATTTTATCGCTTAGGGAAATATGCAAATTTAGCCATTTTGAATTTGCGGTTCCCCAACAAATTTAGAAATCAGGTACCTAATTGTTGCCTGGATGTTCTCTGTTTGTTTGAACGTTAGTAACTCTTGTGTATCACTGATTGTTAGTATGAATTTAAAAAAAATATATAATGAATCCACCTTGGAATATAGATTTAACCCACATGGAAAAGCTCTTTGTAAGTGAAGATTCCTTTCAGAATGAGACTATATTGAAATTTTGGAATGAAATCACTTTGGATTTTATTCAAAAATACTATTTATATAAAATTCTGCATAAGTGAGTGATGGTATCCTGAGATTTTTGTGGCTCTTAGATAAAGTCCAATAGTATGTACATGTGTGTTTTAAATCTGAAGTGTAGGCAAAATATAAACTAGTAATTCTTGGAGTGCAAGAGATAAACCTGGGGTACTCACCTAGTAGAAAAATTGAGGAAGTAATTTTTAGAAGCATAGAATGAAATCTAATACCATGAAGGTGCCTCTTAACAATAAATGTGATGGACTATAAGAAACTGTATGGCAAAATTCTACTTACTGTTGCTCTTGAGAGAATCTTGGAAAATTTACCATTAATAAGTTGAGTATCCTTTACCTGAAATGCTTTGGACCAGAAGGGTTTCAAACTTCAAGCATTTTCAGAATTTGTTATATTTACATATATAGAATGAAATATCTTGGTGAAGGGACCCATGTCTAAATGTGAAATTGTTTCATGTTTCATACACATCTTTTACACATACCCTGACAATAATTTTACAGAATATTGTAGTGCAACTGCATTTTTTAATGTGACCCATTTTATGATTGCAAATATAGTGTTTCTTCCTAGGGCATCATGTTGGCACTCAAAACATTTTGGGTTTTGGAACATTTAAGATTTAGGATCTCAAAGTAGGGATTCTCAACTAGTATCATGTAACTATGTGAATACATCATGATTTCATTTATACTGTATATGTGGAATCTTTAAAATGTCAAATATATCACAACAGAAAGTAGAATGGTGGTTATTGTGGGCAGGCTGAGGGATATAGTGAGATCTAGGTCAAATGATATATATACAAAGTTATAGTCAAGTAGAATACATAAGTGTAGTGATTTGATGTACCAAATGATCATTATAGTTAATAATGTCTATTGTACACTTAAAAGTGCCTAAGCAAAAAGATTTCAGGTATTTTTATCACAAAATAACAGATAACCATATGAGAGCATATATATCTTAATTTTCTTGACAGAAGTAATGATTTCACAATGTATACATGAGTTGTGATAAAAAATGGTGAATATTGAAGTTTTAAAAATGTATTACAGTAAAATACATATTGCCATTAATCCTTCTCAAAGTACTCCCCTTTACTTTGGAAACAATTATCCCATCTTTCTTGCCACTTTTTGGAGCAGTTCTAGAAATCCACTTTGGTCAGTGTTTTAGTTGTGCTGTCATGACTGCCTGCATGTACTGAATTGATTTAAAGTATTTACCTTGCATGTTCATGAAGTATGCAGAATGCCAAATTATTTAATAAGTTATGAGGACACACTATAATGCTTCAATAAACCTACCTTTTCATTGGATGCCACATAGCAATAGCATTTATAGTATTTTAAATCCGAACTTTAAAAATACTTAGAAAATAGGATTTGGAGAACTGGATCAGAAAGTGGCAAGAATGATGAAATAGGTGTTTCTTTTTTTTCTTTTCTTTTTTTTTTTTTTTGGTACCGGGGATTGAACTCACGTCTTCACGCTTGCCAGGCAGGCACTTAAGCCACTGAGCTAAATCCCCGGCCTTTTTTTTTTTTTTTAGAAATAAGTGTTTCTGAGGCAATGGGGAGTATTTTGAGGCAGTTGAACAGCAACGTGTCTTTAACTGTAATAAGTTTTTAAATTCACCATATATTTTGATCACCCCGTATATATCAAAACATCATCCTGTATAGCTTAGTTATATAAATTTTTAAAAGATGTGCCTGTATGTGTATGTGTAGGTGTTTGTGTACATGTACATACATATTTGTATTATGGAAAAATAATTTTGTTATGATAACCTTTGAAATCATCTAGGCAATTGTAATGTTGATTCTGTTTAGTTACATATAACTAATGTACATCACCTCTTATGTCAAATAATGTTAACATTAGCAAGTTGTTTAACTATAACATGCCTTTGCTAATATTAGGGTAACTTTTTTTCTATATTACTTTATGCCTGGCTGAAATTTTTGGAGTAATGATAGTGAAATAATAATTGAAACTTGCTGAGTTCAGTGATACAAGACAAATGTTAAGTTAAATTTTGGTCACCAGTTTCATTTGTTTATTTTTGCCTTATGCAAAATTTAAAGCTTATATGTGTGAGAGTATGTATGCAGACATTCACTAAGATTCTAATAAATGACAGTTTCACTTCTTAGTTTGGATGTAGAGAGCACCTTACATGAAAATATATAGTTCTTTGGATTAAAATAGCATGTTATTTCCCTCATGAGCTTTCAAAATAACAACCCTACTTGGTCAATCTCAAATACCAAAGATTTGCTTGTTTTAGTTTCTGCTTTTCTCAGTGTGGAAAGTATATTTATGGAACTATACTTCCATAACTCATTCATAGCAAAAGATTTGATCAGAAGTTATATATCGTGAATGACTAGACTGATTTCACACAAAGCTCTCTAGCATCATCTCTTTGACCATAACTACCGGTATTTCTCTGATGTTTATAAAGAAGTTAAATTGGAAGCAATTTACTAAAGTTTCTGGTATTATAGAATATTTTAAGAGGCATATGACAATATTTTATTAGGCATAATTTGAACTACACACTCAAAATAGAATGCAGGACCTCAAGAGAGAGAAATTATAGCATAGAGGTCAGAATATTTATGTGTCATTGACACAAAAGTAGAAGGTGACATATGGACTGGGGAAGTGAGAATGATCTGTTAATTGCAAAGTCCTAGGATAGTGAAGGCCAACCTTTTAGAAAGTATGTACCCACACTGAAAAACCCAATTATTAATCATAAAATGCCAACACTGCAATTAAACCTGAATACTGAGGTTAGAGTTTAGAAAAAATCAACTCATTTCTTAATATCTTTTTTTAAAAAAAACACAATAACAGATCTTACAATGATACAAACAGCTTTCTATTGAAAGATAAATTTTGCATTTGATATGCTGCTATGTGACACTTAGTGTCTTGCGAGGCCATTCTGAGGTTACTTGGCTCCTATGCCCACAGAGAGGGTTCTGCATGCTTGCTGTAGCACATGTGCCATAAGTTCACCACCATTGTCCTAGGACACGTGCACAAAACAATTCTAAAAGCCTTGCACATGGAACCAATTAGAGAGTACTAACTTCAATTTTTCTCATAAGAATTCAAACAGGTTTTAAATAGGGTGACCTAAACCTGATATCTGCCTAAGGAATAGGAAATATAAAAGGAAAGTTGCCATTGAGCTCTGTGCTACTGTGTTCTTCCATAGTAGTCCACTCTTATGTTACAGATTATACTTGTTTTTCTACTTTGATATGGCCCAAATTCACTCTGAATAGTATATTTCTTTTCCTAAATTTAGTAAATATAAAACCTTGCTACCTTTTGTGCTTGTCTTGACCAATTCTTTGTTTAGAACTAAAAGAACCTAGAAATACCTGTAGAAGGAGACAGCACCACAAAAAACAATAACATTCTAGGAATGGAAATCTGTGTCATTCGTGAATCTATAAATGCTCAGTTTAGGTTTACTACAGGAGAAAATTAATGGCACACTCATAGATAAGAGGATAATGACTTATAGGTAAAAGGATGGCTAATTTCACACAAGAAAGACAAGCCTCAGTGTTTTTTTAAGGTGGGCGATCTAAAATGTTTTGTCTGAAAACAGTCTTTAAAACCTTGGAATCTACTTTTCTAATTCACGTGGTTCTGCCTTTTATTTTTCAACTAAACTAAAGCATCTTTAAGGGATTTTGCATGTGATAAGACTAGAAGAAAAGAAGTATAAACAATCCTAGAGAGTACAGAAACAGATGATTTGGGTAACTTTGATTATGTCCTTAAATTGCAGCTTTTTTATTATTTATTTTTGAGATTTTTTTATTACTACTTATTTGCAATACATAAAGATTACATTCATCAGGGGAGTTGGCACATGTGCATAACACATCTTAATTTGTTTTACTTTCACTTCATCTCCCACCCCTCTCTTTCCCTCCATCTCTTTGTCCCTGTCACATTTGAAATATATCTATCTTTCTAATTCGATGATCTATTGTTATCATATTTTGGTTGCTGGTAGCTGCTTCTGGAAGTAGTTTCTACGTTCCTCCTGTCCTCAGCAAAGAATTGGTCAAGACAAGTATGAATAGTAGCAAATTTTATTAAAGGTAGGAAAATAAACAGGCTCTGCAGAACAAGTTTGGGCCAAGTAAAGTAGAAAAAGAAGTCACTTTATTGTGTGAGGTTGGGCCATCCATGTGAGAGAGAACATAGTGGCAAAAACTTAATGTAGGCCATCCTTTATTTTTATCATCCAATTCACATGCTACCAGGTCTAAACAATTCTACCAAAAATGAGCTTGAGTTCTCACAAGAAGTCCACATGCATGGATTTTGAACCCATTCTGCACATGTGCTCTGAGATTTTGTAATTAATAGGTCATACCTATTTCCCCAGGCAGCTTTGCTACAACCAAATCTTCTGTCTCATTGTCCCTGAGAGAAACATATGCCCATAATTCTTTATAAAGTGCTGAAGGAGTGAAGGTCTTCAATAACTTCTTCCGATGGAAGGGACTGTAGATTCTACCTACTGGGTATTATGTGTTCGCTAACTACCTTGGAGTATTGTGGCTCAATGGCTGAGTTGAAGAAAAAAATCTATACAATGGGAAAAGGATGACTATTGAGCTATCTGTTTGATGGGAGAATGAAAGTAACTACTAATATTTGAGGGATATAGAATGTAATTATGAAGAGGAGATCTGATTTCCATGCTTCTTGTACAGCACAAATTATGGCAAAGAGATAGGTTAGATAAATTGTCAAAAGGGTGAGGGCTATAGCCTTAGCAATAGTTTGCATTTAAGGGATCTAATAAAATGCAGTATCCTCATTTCAGGTCCCCATTTAAACTGTGGTGAATTAAAGTTATCATTGACTCTACTTATATACACCCAGAACAATACTGGAATCTTGTTTTCCAATGAGGTGATTCTGGGCTTCCAGAGATTCTCAAGAATAGCATTCTGGTTAGTCCTGTGAAAACTCTAATGACCATTTCCCTGTAGGATTTTTATAGTTTGTCACTATATCTCTTGAGGAAAGACCAGCATAGTTTCTCATTAACTGGGAATAAGGTTAGGGTTTGAGAGGCTATAGAGTTTTCATTTTTGTCTTCCTATCAGCCTTTGATTTCCCAAGGAGACTTTAGACATGTTTCTTTGGGAGCCCCTGTAATGAATGAAAATGACCTGCTTGGGAAGATTGACTACTTCTAAGAGTGATAGAATTTCCTGCTGGTGTTTTAAGATGCTTTCTTATTAGTCAGTAAACTCCTTCTTTCCAGATTACTGCATGGACATATAGCACCAGAAAATCATATTTGTAGCTTCTTACCTTTTCCTAATATCAATGCCCAAGTAAGAGATATAAATTCTGCTTTTTAGAGCAGAGATTCCTAAAGGAAGTTGGCCTCAATGATCTGTTATGAACTGGCAACTGCATAACATGTTTTTGTTTATATCCTTCTTGAACAAAACTACTTCAGTGAGTGAGCCACACTCTTCAGCGTCAGGAAGGGATAGGTCACTGATGTCCTGCATGCTTGCCTAGATCTGAGAGATCACTTCTTTATAAGAATGGATATCTTCCAGTCCTGTAGGCATTGGAGAAACAGGATGGAAGTAGTTCCAGTTTTTATAATAATATCAGGACAGTCCAACAGCATAGCCTCATACTTGGCAATAAATGATGCTGTTAATCACAAATAAATTCTTTGGTCTCAAAGAATCACTCTGAACTTATGAGGAATCAGGACTTCAAGTTTCTGTCCTAAAGTTAATTTTGCAGCTTCCTCTGTTAGTATAGCTGTAGCTGCTACAGCTAACCAGCATGGTGGCTAACCAGCAGCAACTCCATCTAATTTTTTGTAAAGTATGTCACTGGGCAGAGTTCTTGTCCTAGCCTTTGGGTCAAGACACCTCCAATAGTTCCTCTTTCTTGATATGTAGAAGAAAAAGCGTTTTCTTAAATCAGATATTTAATTACTGTATACCATGCAGCAGATCTGCCTGTTAGCTAACTAGCTCAAGGAGACCTGCAGTAGTTCCAACAACTAAAATCCCTTTTGACTTTGCTGGAATTTGAGAATTATCCCAGGTTTGATAGTAAATTTCTTATCTGCAAAGAAGTAGAACACTGTGGGTCAATTAGAAACTCATGGTTAAACAATTGATCTTCAAAGTGACATGTCAAATCAGGAGTAAAGAATCTCTGACAAGAAGTTCCCTTGACCGCAACTATGACTATCAATTTATAGACAGGATTTGATGAGAAGGAAGTAACAACTGAATAAAATAATTGAATTGGCTCACCTATAACATATAGAGTTACCGAGAAAATATTGTTAGGAATAGAGTTACTCACAGGAAATAGTGATTACCATGGACAGGAGCACTGGAGATTCCCTTTGGCAACTTCAGAGTAGGAAATGAGGGATTTGTTTGGCCTAGCCTCTCTCCAGGAGCAGGGACTCAACTCTCCAATGCCATGAGACAGGCACACTCTGTGTGTCACACTCAGAACAAGGCTGAGGCAGTGTTTTGGTGCAGTCAAGTACCCAGTGTCTAGACTTCTTATACTCAATTGTCCTTGGATTTTTCCTTAAACAATTTGGATGTGTTTAAAGCATTGACAATTGCAGCAGCTATAATTCTAACTTTTTGTTTCTGGCCCTCCTTTATAGCCTGATTATTAAACAGAGCAATTGTGTCATAACTGATGTCCAATCAGAAGGTTTTTTTTTTCATTAAGTAGATTCAAGAGACCCATATAGCCATGAGAGATGAAGGAGGATCCAAAAATGGGATCAAAGATATCTCTCTCTTCCCCATAGTTTCTGGAATTATCCTGGGATAGAGTTTCACAAAATCTGAACTGAAACCTCTCTGAAAATCCCTCCTATAGGTCTGTAATCATAGTTGGGGTCAACAGTACCTCTTTTCAGAGATTCTTTACCCCTGATTTGTCATGTCACTTTGAAGACCAATTGCTTTTCCAAGAGTTTCTAATTGCCTTACTGTGTTCTGCTTCCTTGCAGAGAAGAAATTTACTAGCAAAATTGGGGTAATTCTCAAATATTTCAGCAAAGGTGAAAAGCTAAGCATAAGAAATTTCAGTCCCCCCTGTGCATTAAGCAGAAACAATTTAACTGAAAAATAGTTTCATAGATTAAACTGTCATTCCATACCAATCTCTTGCCATTTCCTACTTCATAGTGAATGCAAACCACATTACAATAGTAGATAAGTTATTCCTTTTTAAATTGGCAGAGGCAAAACTTTCCCACTGATCAAAGATAAAGCCTAGTGGCAAATTTTGTAGACTGTGGAAGGGGTGGTTCATATGGTTTCCCATGCCTCATCTTGGGGCTTACAGAGCCCCCTAGATTTGGGGTCCTTAAAATGGCATACCATGCAGAAGGAGGAGACCTAACGAGCTCACAAACCATGTCTTATGAGACGTAAGTATTTACTAGACAGACCTGTCTGTCCAAAGCTAGGATGATGCTGGAATATTTTATAGAAGCATCATTTTGAGCCATGGAACCTTAATGATGACATCTCATGCAGAAGAAGGAGACTTAATTTAAGCACACCAAACATCACTTGTAAGACTGCAATATTTCCTAGATAGATATCTCTGTGAAAACACTGGCATTTTTAATAAAATCATAGAACAAAGTCTTACTAAGGAAGTTTTGTCTCCATACTGAGGCCTACTAACTCCTTCAGGAGAAGGATTTGAATCACTTGATGGCTGTCTTAGGTACATTTTTTTCTTATTTCTGGGACAAAATACCAAACAACCAAGGTTAAAGGGCAAAAGGTTTATTTAATTCACATTTTGAAGATGTTTCAGTTCATAATCAGCTGGCTCCAAGGCATGGTGACACATGGCAGAGAGGAAATAGTTCATGATTGTAGAAGAAAGCAAAAGCAGCAAGAGAGGAAAGAGAGAGAGGAAAAAACTCCTTCTGTGCCTTATATTTTCTGCACTCTAACCACCCTGGAGTGGGTAATGCACTCACACCCTTAATCCCAGAATGGACCATGAATCAGTCACAAACTCTAGAGGAAAACAACTCTGAAAAACCCCACATCCATGATAGTATGAGAATTTATGGGGCCATCTACACACATAATACTATACCATAATACTTTGTCCCTGTTCTCCCAAACACTCATGCACATCTTTTATGCAAAAGGCATTTAGTCCACCTCTAAGGGTTGTCAAAGTCCTAACAGTTTCAACATTGCTAAAAAGTTCAAGTCCAAAGTCTCCTCTGAGATTTTAGTGAAAATTTTAGCTGTAATCTCTTGCACAAATGAAAAGAAAGTTAAACACGTCCAACACTCAGTGGCATGAGACAGACAATTCCATTCCAAAAGATACTCATAGGAGGATTCAAAGAAATGGGATCAAAGTAAGTCCAAAATCCAGCAGAACAAACATTAAGTTACGTAATCTCATGTGCAGCATCTGAAGCAATGTGAGGCAAGATATGAGCTCCAAAGTTCTTGGGTGGCTCTGTACCTACAGCACTACCCATGCTTAATCTGTTGACTTCTTTCTTGGGCCACCTGTGTTCCCTCCTTGCAGTTTTCCTCAAATGATCCACATTCTTGGCTTCTCCAGACTTCTGGAGTTTTTACCACACTTTCATCATCACACTCACAGCTGTATACAGAGCCCTCACAGGAGCACAATGCCTGGTCTCTCTTCTTTGAAATCTGGGTGGAAGCCCTCTTGATCTCACAACCCTTGCATTCTACATGCACCTAAAACCAGTGACACATGGATGATGTCATGGTCGCTGCCAGCTGGAACAGTAACCAGGCTTCCCTCTCTTTGCTCTAGATATAGAGTGCCTGCATCACTGAACACTCTGAAAATAATTCTAAGAAACAAATCTCAAGGCTGTCACCATTCTGGGACATGGTGCTCTGTGACTTCCTTCTCAGAGCAAAGTCTTTCACTTTAACAATTTTGAGGCTACAAAGGGTAGTGTCCTGCTACTTCTTGTGATGTTCTCAGACCATCTTTTCAATTATCCTGTTCCTTCTCAGCAATCAAGGTCTCCTCTGTTCTATCATTACAGTCCACAGCTTTACTGGAGATTTCTTTTTGGCCAAACACAAAAATACTTTATTCTGCTGTCCTCTTTGTACTTGATTCTCAACATAAATCTTTCTGAAATCTCCCCAAAAATAGCCATTGCAGTGCTTCAACATTAGACTGCCTATACATTTCTTCTACCAGATTCATTAGTCTACACTTAATCTAGTGTCAGACAAAGTCTCTAGACATGATCAAAATGCGTGCAAACTTTTTGCCTAGCCAAAACACGCATTGTCTGGACTCCAACAACCAATGTAGTCCTTTCCAGTAGAAACATCCAGAGCCTAGCCTTTACTAGTATGATTTCTATCAGCCTTCTGGTCTTCTGAGCTGTGACCAGAAACTCCCTGATAGTGCAGCCTAAGGCACTATCCAGCTGTACTTTTGCAACCACTATCTCCAAACCTTTCCAAACTCTTTTCACAAGCCATCCCCAAAGGCTCCTGAACACATATTCAGGTATAGTCACAACAGTAACCTCACTTCTCTGGTACCAATTTCTGTTTTAGTTACTTTTTTCTCATTGCTGGCACAAAATACCCACACTAAAAGTTAAATCAGGAAAGGTTTTTCAACTCACAGTGTGTAGAAGTTTCAGTCCATAGTTGACTGGCACCAAGGCAGGTTGGCACATGTCAGAGGGACAATTTATGGCAGTTGAAGACAGCAAACACAACAAGGGAGGAGTGAGAGAACAAGCCTCTTTCTATATCTTATAATGTATGCAACCTAACTGAACTACAGTGGGTATAGCACTCCCACACTTAATCCTAGCATTGGACCATTAATCAATCACAAACTCTAGATTCAAGTAGTTATGAAAAGCCCCATACCCATTATGGGATGGGGATTTGGCGAGATGTATAGACAATAACCATAGCAATGACTATACCTTGTCCTTTGCAATTCCCATGAGATCAGAATGAAATACTCCCCTGCACACCAGGATACACTTAGCCACTGTTGAGTCAGTTAATGACTCTGTTAAACAGAGTGAAGCTACTTGATAAATAATATTTTTGGACTCCATTAGATATTTTGAGCTCCTCAATGGCTCTACTTAGACAGCATGGAGCCATTTAAGACATAATATCTCTTGCATTTACTAATAGTAAAATTTTTGGCAATAGAGTTGGAAACATATTTTTAAATTTTATTTAGAAAGAAAAACAAACAAAACAGAAAAAGGAGTAGCAACAATACAGAATTCCAAAGGAAAAAAAGAACAACAACAACAATAAAAACCACTAAGAAATCACTAGTTGATAAGTTACATACTGTCATCTTGGAAATAGTTGTTCAAGTCACAAAATTAAAGCATACAAAGTAGACATTCAAACAGACTATTAACAGTTCTGCTCAACAATCTAACAAAAACAGTAGTATGGCCATCTATCTTCGACACTTAAACATACATGCAGTTATATTGTTTAAAGCACTTTCTTTTCCTCTATTTTTTATAGTAGTAATTATGCATTTTGGGTTTTATTACTCCAACAGTTCTTAATACTTTTTACACTAGAGACACAATATGATATTTATAAATATGATTCTTTTTTTCTCTTCTTCTTCTCTTTATTTAAAGAGAAAAAAAAACAAAAGAGAAAAAGGGTAGCAACAATACGGAATTCCAAAGAGAAAAAATAAAAGAATGGCAACAACAAAAACAAAAACACTAAGAAATCGCCACTTGGTACGTTACGTACTCTCATCATTGGAAATAGTTGTTCAAGTTACAAGATTGAAGCACACAAAGTAGACATTCAAACAGTGAGACTGTTAACAGCTCTGCTCAACAGTCTAAAAAAAACAGTAATATGGTCATCTATCTTCCAAACTTAAACATACATGCAGTTATGTACTTTAGAGCACTTTTTTTTCCTCTTGTTTTTACAGTAGAAATTACACATTTTGGGTATTATTACTCCTACAGTTCTTAATACTTTTTAAACTAGAGACACAATATTTATAAATATGATTCTTATTTATTTTGCTAATGAGGATAATCTCAAGTTGTCTCCATTTCCCTATGAAGGCCTCAAGATCGTCCTTTTTTATAGCTGAGTAATATTCCATTGTGTAAAAATACCAAATCTTTTTCATCCACTCTGCAGTTGATGGGCATCTTGGTTATTTACAATATTTAGCTATTACAAATTGTGCTGCTATAAACATGGGTGTGCATATATTTCTGTAATATGAACTTTTTAGTTCTTCTGGGAGAATACCCAGGAGGGGAATAGCTGAGTTGAATGGAGCTTTCAGTCCTAGTCTTCTGAGAATTCTCCATATTGATTTCCATAGTGGTTGCACCAGTCTGCACTCCCACCAACAATGGAGCAGTGTTCCTTTTTCCCCACAGCCTTGCCAACATTTGTTATCAGTTGATTTCTTGATGGCAGCTATTCTTTCTGGTGTGAAATGATATTTCAACGTTGTTTTAATTTGCATTTCTTGAATGACCAGTGATGGTGAACATTTC
>PVJX010005494.1:44028-85121 GCA_004027295.1 Dolichotis patagonum
TCAATTCTTTATATGTTCTTGATATAAGTCCTTTATCTGAGGGGTTGCTGGCTAGAATTACTTACCATTCTGTGGGTTTTCTTTTTACTGTGATGGTGATTTCTTTTGAAGTGCAGAAACTTTTCAATAATATGAGATCCCAGTTGTTGATTCTCTGAAGTGTTTCCCGTGCAGTTTGCATTTTGTTCATGAATTCTCTGCCTACCTCTATGTCTCCAAGATTTCTACCTACCTTATCTTCTAGTAGATTTAGTGTTTCTGTTTTAATGTTTAGGTCTTTGATCCACGCAAACTTTAGTTTTGTGCATGGTGATAGGCATGGACCTAGTTTCAGTCTTCCACATGTGGAGAGCCAATTTTTCCAACATCACTTATTAAAGAGGCTATCCTTCCTCCAGTGAACATGTTTATCCCCTTTTTCAAATATCAGGTGGCTGGGTGTCTTTGTAGTTGTATTTGCATCTTCTAATATGTTCCATTCATCTTCAAGTCTAATTTCTTTGCCAGTGCCATGCTGATTTTATCACTGGGGCTTTGAAGTATAATTTCAAGTCAGGTATTGTGATGCCTCCTGCCTTGTCTTTGTTGCCCAGAATTGCCTTTGCTATTTTAGGTTTCTTCTGTTTCCAAATGAATTTTAGGAGAGTTTTCTCTGGATCTGTGAGGCATGTTAATGGTATTTTGATCACAATAAATATGTATAACAGTTTTGGGAGTATGGACATTTTCACAATGTTGGTTCTTCATAGCCAAAAGCAAGGAATATCCTTCCATTTTCTAATATCTTTTTCAATCTCCTTTTTTAGCATAGCATAATCTTCAGCATATGGGTCTTTTACATTCTTAGGTTGATTCCTAATATTTCATTTTTATCGATGCTATTTTGCAAGGCAATATTTCCTAATTTCTCTCTCGGTGAGGTTTTTGTTTGTGTACAGGAATGCTATTGATTTTTGAGCACTGACTTTGTATCCAGCTACACTGCTGAATTTGTTTATTATGTTATTAATAGTCTTTTAATGGAGTTTTTTGGGTCTTCTATATAGAATATCATGTCCTCTGAAAATAATGATAATTTAACTTCTTACTCTCTATCATTATTCCTTTTATTTCTGTCTCTTGTCTGATTGCCCTGGCTAATATTTTCAAAAATATATTGAAAAGGAGTGGTGATAGTGGACATCCTTGTCTTGTCCCTGATTTTAAGGTGCAAGTTTTCAGTGTTTGTCCATTTAGTATAATGTTAACTGTTGATTTGTCATAAATGACCTTTATAAGATTGAGGTAGACACGTGTATTCCAAGTTGTTTAAGGGTTTTATAATGTCCATGTTTTTCTGCATCTATTGAGATGACCATGTGTTTTTTGTTTTTGGCTCTGTTTTATTTTGGCTCTGATGTGGTGTATTACATTTATTGATTTGCTTATATAAAACCATCCCTCCATTCCTGGAATGAATACCACTTGTTCTGATATGTAATTTTCATGATGATATGCTACATTCTATTTGCCAGTAATTTATGGAGAATCTTTACATCAGTGTTCATTTGTGAGATTGTCCTATAGTTCTCCTTTTTTGCTGGGTCTTTCTCTTTTTTTGGTATCAGAGTAATACTTGCCTTCAGGAATGATTTAAGGAGAATTGCTTTCCTCTCAATTTCATTGAAGAGTTTAAGGAGTATTGCCATCAGATCTTCTCTAAATTTCTTATAGAATTCAGCAGTGAATCCATCAGGACCTGGGCTTGTCTTTGCTGGTAAGTTTTTAATTACATTTTCAATTTCAGTAGCTGATATTGGGTTATAAAAAAAGGCTATATCTTCTTGGTTGAGCTTTGGTAGTTCATATGTTTCTAGAAATTGGTCCATTTCCTCTGTATTTTTCACTCTATGTGAGTAGAGATTTTCAATGTAGGTATTCATGATCTTTGAAATCCATAGGATCTGTAGTAATTTCCCTCTTTTCAGTCCTTATGGCGTGAATTTGGTTTTTTTCTTTCTTTTTCTTGTGAAGGTTAGCTAGAGGTTTGTCAATTTTGTTTATTCTCTCAAAAAAACAGCTTTTTGATTCATTAATTCTTTATATTTTTTAGTTTCAATTGCATTGATTTCTGCTATAATCTTTCAGTTTCCTCTCTTCTATGAGCTTTGAGTTTAACTTGCTCTTCTTTTTCTAGTAGCTTGAGATGATGCATTATCTTGTTTATTTGTGCTCTTTCTGTTTTTTTTAAATTTTTGGCTCCAGAGTTCGAACTCATGACTGCATGCTTGCAATACAGGCACTTATGCTGCTGATATAAATCCCTAGCCATTGTTCTGTTTTCTTGATATCACATTTTTTTTGCTATATATTTTCCTCTTAAGAACACTGTCATTGCACCCCACAGATTACTGTATGTTGTTTCCACATTTTCCTTGAGTTGTGTATATTACTTTATTTCTTCTTTGGTTTGTAGCTCACTGGTTGTTCAGAAGTTTGTTATTTAATTTCCATATATTTATGCAGGTTTTACAATTTCTCTTGCCATTAATTTCCAATTTCAGTGCTTTATGGTCAAATATTACAAATGGGATAATTTCAATATCTTTGCATTTACTTAAGAATGTTTTATGAGATAATATATGATCTGTTTTGGAGAATGTCCCATGCACAGCGAAGAAGAATGTGTATTCTGATGTGGTTGGGTGGAACAGTCTGTAATCATCTACTAATTCCAGTTGCTCACAGATATGATTCAGCTCTATTATTTTTTTGCTGACTTTTTCTCTAGTTGATCTATCTCTTTGTGACAATGGGGTATTAAGTTCCCCTGTTATAATTGTGTTCTTGAGTATTTGGTTTTGCATGTCTGTTAGTATTTGTCTTATATAGTTTGGTGCTCCTGTATTTGGTGCATATATATTTACAATTGTTACTTCTTCCTCTTGAATTTTTCCACTAATGAGTAAGTAGTGACCTTCTTTATTTCTTTTTAATAATTTTAGGTTTGAAGTTCATGTTGTGTGCAAATAGAATATTTACTCCTGCTTTTTTCTGGGTTCCTGTTGCATGGAATACTGTTTTCCATCCTTTGAGTTTTAATGAATGGGTTTCCTTTTGGTTCAGATGTGTTTCTTGTATACTGCATATTGTGGGATCATGTTTCTTGATCCATTATGTCAAATTATTTCTATTGGTAGGTGAATTGAGACCATTTACATTTATGTAAATAACTGATATGTACTGGCTTGACTTTGCCATTTTATGTTCCAGTTGTTTGCTTTCTGTTTCCCCCTTGTTTAATTACTTGTCCTCCCTGGTGATTTCTTTCTTTTGTTGTTCTGGATATTGTCATTTTTTTGTCTACCTAGTATGTCTTTCACTACACTTTCTAGGGTTGTGTTGGTAGATATGAATTTATTCAGTTTTGCTTTGTCAGGGAAGTATCTTTTTTCTCCATTAAATTTGAAAGAAAGTTTTCCTGGGTAAATCAGTCTGGGCTGAAAGTTGTTTTCTTTTCGGGCTTGAAATACCTCACCACAATGGGTCTTGACTTGAGGATTTTTGCTGAGAAGTTCACTGTGATTCTAAAGCACCTTCCTTGATATGTGCATTGTGTCTTTTCTCTAACAGCTTTTAGTATTGCTTTTATGTTGTATGTCTGGGATTCCAATTATTATATGTCTGGTTGTAGATTTATGTTGGTTGTTATTGTTTGGCCTTCTACATGCCTCACTTATCTGTATATCAGATTATTTACCCATGTTTGCAAAATTTTCTTCTATTACTTCTCTGAATAGTTTACCTATGTCATTTGTGTTGACCCCTGCAACTTCACTGATGCCTATTAGTCTTTATATTTCTTCTCTTGGCATCATCCTGAAGCTGCTGTATTGTCATTTGATATTGCTTTTATTGTTTTTAAAAGTCCTACTCTTTCATGGTCACTGACTGTGATCCTGTCCTCAGGGTATGAAATTCTATCCTCAGTTTCATTTAAATGGTTTTGCCAGCTTTCAATAGAAGTTTTTTGTTTCTTGGATATCTCTTTGAATTTGTTTCATAGATTCTGCCTGTTTTCTATATTGTTCATTCAAGGTTTCAATCAATTTCCCATGTTCCTGTATTTTTGTTTATCTATTTCTTCTCTGGTTATGCTGATCATCTCCTTTACTAACGTTGTTATTTCTGTCTTTACGTGAGAAACTATTTTCAATTTATTTTCCTCTATAGCCTCATGGATTTGTTTCTTTATTTCACTTGCTATCTTTTTGGAGATTTCTGGTATATGACTTTTAAAGTCCTCTGTTTCTGTGTCACCTGTACTTGCTCCTGATGGGCTAGATGTTTGATATTGCATTTTGCTTTTTCATTTTGTCATTTTCACCTTTTGGGCAATTATTTGGTCTTTCAATCCCAGTAGTCTCAACTGTTGGTGGTGTGGATATTAATGTTTTATTGTGTGGTTAATGTTTTTCTGATTGCTGAATGCCACAGTGAAGTAGAGAGCCAATTGCCTGAATTCCTCCTGCGGGGCCTGTTGGGTGAATCCTATATACTTCCTGGGCTAACAAACCTAGTAGTATCGATGTAGGTCAACTTTTAGTTTCTGCTGTTACTTTATCTTCTGGTCATTCCATGTCACCAAATATCCCTGTCTATAGTGTTTCTGTCAGCTAAGGCCCTACTGTGTCCCTATTGTGTGCCTGTGTGTCTCATAAGCCCTTTTGATTTTCTCCAAGTTGGGAGGGTCCTTATTGGCACACTACTCACCCTGCCTGATGTTCTCTGTATGCAGGAAGAAGTCACCCACACTCTTGTCAGACTCACCAAGGTCTTACAGTTAGTTGGAGGGAGCTTTACTACTGGCACTATTTACCAACTGTACACTTCTATTTTAGGGGCATACTCACCACACTGACTGGAGCCTGCTGAGATCCTCTGTTTTGTTGAGGCTGTTACTGAATCTCCCATCAAGCTAGCATCATTAGTCCACTATAGTCCAAGGTTCTGGGAGAAAGGGTAGGAACTGAAGATCAACAGCAGTATTAGGTAAAAGAGGTAGGGAGTGTCCCTGAGGGCCCAGCAGGTGTCCTTGGTCCTAGTGTCTGCTGGGTGCACAGGAAGTGTAGCATGGCAGCATAGGCCATCCTGGGCCAAGGAGTGGGCAGGTGGCATTGGTCCAGGCATCCTTGGGGCACTGCTTAAGCGTGGCATGACCGATGTTGTTAACTCTTTTGGGAAGATACCTAGAAGACAAAAAGCTGGGTCAAATGGAATTATTCTTTTTAACTTTTTCATACTGATTTCAACAGTGGATTTAGTAGTATACATTCCTAACAGCAATACAGAAATCTACTTTTTCCCCACAGCCTTGCCAGAATTTTTTATTTGAATTCTTAATTATAGCCATTTTTCTGTAGTAAGATATAAATTCATTATTTTTCTAATTTGCATTACTCTAATGGTCAGAGATCTTGAACATTTTTTCATGTATTTATTGCCCATTTGTACTTCTCAGCAGTGTCTTTTCTTCAGTCACTCATTTTTTATTTGGTCTTTTATTTGGGGGTTCTTATTTATTTGTTTTGTGTCCAAAGAGTAGGTGGCCCTTGTAGGCTGTCTGTTTACACGCTTGGTTGTTGCCCTTTGTCGTGAACAAGTTTTAGAATTTGATATTGACAAGATGTGTACCAGCCTCCTTGTTCTACAAAACCTCAAAGATTGAAGTCCTGAACCAAAGAAGGAAGTTAGGAAAGTTTTACTGGAAATGAGGAGAGGAAAAACACCTACTGAATTTTCAGGAAGGGTCCCAACTGGTTTGCCATGTAACCTCACAATTTAGAATTACTTATAAATGAACAAAGGACAGGAATTACTTAATTGTTTAATGGGCAATCTATTGAGAATGTGTCTGTGAAATTTTAAAAAGTGACCAACTAAAACTCATGTTCTTTAGCCCAGTTACTTTACACAGTATGTATAGTAAACTGAGATCTTAGAAGCAGCTAGTTATTTTAAATTGAAATTCCTTCAGAATATTTAGGTGAAGGCTTGGGATGCATTTAATGTTATAGAAGACATTCATTACACTTTAAATTCCTCAAAACTCAAGAGCTCAGTAGGTGGTATCCCCTCCCTTTAAGAGGTAAGGGATGCATACTATGTTGCCTGAGAAATATTCATTCTTGGTCAAAGACCTAATTTATTGTCTTTTCTTATTTTAATTTCCATTAATATGGCTGAGTTCTTCATTGTCTCCGGCACTTTATGTAGTTAGCTGCCTTAGTAATACACTAACTAAATAAAATATTTTCTGTACTATGATTCCATTGGTTGATTTTTGATGTTATTGCCTATGCAGTTTGTTCTTCTGTTAAAAAAAAATCCTTGTCAATGCTATGTCTTCAAGTGTTCCATCTATTTTATGTTCCATTAAATTGTTTTTATTTTAATACTTAAGTCATTGAACCACCTTGATTTGTTTAGTATATGGTGTGAGATAAGGATTTAGAGTCAGTCTTTTGCATACAGATAACCAGTTTTCCCAGTGTCTCTGTATTAGGGAGCTCTGGGTCTCAAATGAAGGAAATTAAGAGTTAGGAGAATTTTTAAAAAAGAAAAATAGCTTCAGGATTTCTAGGAGGGGTTCTAAGTGGGTGGATGCCTGGATCCTCCCTGCAGAGCTAACTATAGATAAGCAGAGCTCAGGAATTTCTCACCTATAATAGGTGGCTTTGTATATTTAAAATGGCACTCAGGCTCTCTAATCCATTTCTTCAAAATGTTGAGTTTAAAGAAAACTGGGATTTTAGACAAAATTTATTTTACAATTTAAGTTTCTTAGGACTCATGAACTAAGTAGAGAGGGGCTACAACTACCTTTCCTATAGAGACAGCACTACATTTCCTATTTCCTGAAGAAATTAATCCTTTATTCAAAGTCCTGGTTCTGCCCAGAGTCCCTGGAGGTATAAATCCCTCTCTGACTACCTATTAATTTCTATCTAATTTAACTCTCTGTAATACCAGCAGTATATGCTAAAAAGTCTATCTTTACTTCTCGGTATGATTTTGGCCCCTTTATCAAGGATCAGATGTTTGAATATGCCTGGAGTTGTTTTTGAATCCTCTATTCTGTTGCATTGATCCTTATGTCTGTATAATATTGTATTTGTAGCATTATCTAGAGCAAAAAGACAAATAAAAAATGCATAGAAAGGAAGAAGTTAAATGATTATTTTTTTGCAGATGACATAATCCTTTATATAGAAGATCTAAAAATTCTGCCAAATGATTCTGAGAATTACTAATCAAATCCAATGGTATAGAAGGATAAACACTCAACACAAACAATCAATAGTTTTCCTATACACAAAAAATAAACTTGCTGAGAAAAAAAGTTAGAAAATAATACCATTCACAATAACATCAAGAATATTAAGTGCTTTGGAATTAACCTAACCAAGGACTTTAGAAAACTACAATGAATACTGCATAATTTGAAAAGGAAACTCATCAGAAAGTAGGAAGATAACCCCAAATATCAATAGGCCAAACAAATATTTTCAAAATGGCTGTTATAGTTTATGTGTTTGTTTGCCCCTCCCAAGCCTCATACAGTCATAGGGGGGTGGAATTTTGAGGGGTAGCTGCATCTAGAATGTGTCATTCTGGGATAAAGGAGTTGTGACTAGTAAATCAGTCCAGTGTATTGGTTTTGAAATCGTTCTGGCTAGGATTAAGGTTGTGAGTGCTTTCCCTAAAACCAGTAGCCTACATACAACATAAGGGTCAAAAAAGGGGCTTTTGCTATCTTGTGAGTTCCATGAACTATTCTCTTCAATGGCCCTCTACCAAGCCAGGCTGCCCTGATGCCAGCTAATTATGGATTGAGCCACTGTTGAGGAATGCTGAAGCTGTTAAGACTTTGACAACTATTCCAGATGGAATTAAATGCCTTTTGTATAAATGAATGTATATGAATCTTTAGGGGGACAGGGGCAGAATGTTATGGTTTGTGTCCAAAGTTTCATATTGTCATGCAAGAGGGGCTTTCCAAAGGTGGTTTTATCTAGAGTGTGTGGTCCCTGGATTAAGGCTGTGTGATTAGTAAATCAGTTCAGTAATTGGTTTGGCATGGTTTTCACTGAGATTAAGGATATGAGCACTACACCTGCCCTTGAGTGGTTAGCCTTCATACAATATAAGGGACAGAAAGAGGGTTGTGTCTCCCTCCCTTGGTTCTTTTGTTCCCTTTTAGGCACCATGAATTATTCTCTGTTGTGGCCCTCTCCCATGCCACTCTGCCTTGGAGCCAACCAATTATGGACTGAAACTTCTGCAGATAGTGAGCCAAATAAAACTTTTTTCCTATAGTGTTGAGTGTTGTGTATTTTCTCTCAGCAATGAGAAAAGTAACTAAGACAATGGCTGTTCTTCTAAAACTGATGTACAGAGTTAACACAATCCCAGTCAAAACACCAAAGGTATATTTTCCCAATGTCATTTCTTACAGAGCTAGAGGAAACAATCTAAAAATCTATGAAACTGAGATAGAAATGTTGGACATGGTTAAAACTCACTGGCAAAGGAGGCCTGACAAGATCTTGGAGGACACATACAGAAGAGTTCTTAGGTCCTTGTATGTGAACTTTAGAGAACTGGAGCCAGTTTTTTATAGGAGTCCATAGACATGGTGCCATGTAGAATATATTAAAAGAGACAGTTGTCATATAGTGCTCAATATTGTCCCACTTTGTTAACCCATCCTACACTTTAGGATGTATTTATTTTTATTTTTTCTCTTCCTACTTACTTCAATTCTGCTTTGCAGAGCTTGTTTTTCCTTTGTCTTTCTATTTTCCTTTATTTAATAAAATTTTGCAACAGTTTGTACTTGTCTTTGACCAATTTGTTGTGCAGAACAGAAATATCCTAGAAACCACGTCCAGAAGGAGACTCTAGCACTCAAAACCCATTAACAGAACCAGAAGAGAGCCAAAATAGGAAAACAGACCTGGGTAATAATAGAAAGGCACGAGGCATCACAATTTCCTAACTTAAGTTATGTTACTAAGTGCAATAATAAAAACGGCATTTATTTCTATCTTGAAAATGAGGGAGAAAATTGTATTCTTGGGCTTCTTCATTCTTCTGAAATTGAATATATCACATTGTGGTTTTTAAATTCATTCTATCAATATGAGTAACAATGTTAAGTATACTATAGCACAAAATGATAAGCAAAATGATAGAAAATGATAAGCATGCTGTCAAGTGTGGACTGTGCAAGTGGTAAATATTTTGTAAATATGGACTATGACTCTCCTCACAACCTCTATCTCTTTTTTGAGCCATTATATTTTGTTAGAGCCAAATCAAGATGTGCTGACACCCTTACTATAAAATAATTTTTACTTATATCTCTTCTCAAACTGGCATAAAATCATTCCAAGGTTACTCTGTGGTTTACCGGGAGTTATGTGAAAGTACTTAGTAATCTTTTATTAGTTTATATAATGGATAAATTGTTTTATGTGAATACATACATTAAGAAGAGAACAAAATTTGTGTGACTTTACTCTAATGAAACATGAGTTTTATATTTTTGGCTTGTGGCTGGGGGAGGTGAGTATTATCTGTTTGTTTTCCTCTAACGTTAGACACACTTCAGGAAAGTTTGAGAAGTATTGGTACAAAGCAAGGAGAAAGGCCATTTCATCCAGATTCCCTGGTTGTAATGCATGTATATACTGTTTAGGGTATCTATAATGTATGCTTTATAAAAGCAAGTATTCATATATACATACATTTTTTCCACATATAGCAGGGCTAACCTATAAATTAATAAAATAATTTTCTTCCAAATTATATTAGATATAAGACTAAAGTTTTCAATTTATAGCTTTAATACAATTTAGAAGCAACTTTGAGGGAAATATGGAGAACTGTCCACTTTGCATCCAAGAAATGCATTCTCTGAGACATTAATATAACTATATAATTAAAACAGTAGAAAAGAAAATCAGTCAAACAAGATTGTTCTCTTTTAAAGTAATACATTACTTGTTAATTTTAAATGATTGTAATTTTCCCACATATTTAAGTAGTGCCATTTATTCACAATGCGAAATCATTTTTAAGTGCTTTTGCATATACCTCAATAATAAGGTGACATTAGTAACCTATAAATATCAAAACTTCTCAGCCTTAATGGGAGATCTAGAGGCAGAATTATGAGCATTTATAAAATTTATTATTCAAAAAAGGGAATAGATAAAAATAACTGTGTCTAGCGGACATCCTTATCTATGTCTTTGTAAAGTCCATGCTATGGCAGCCATCCAAGCTGAGGTATATCCATGTTCATGTTGGCAGATGGAAAAAACAAAATAAACCACTGAGTTCTGTGCTGGCTCCCAGCAGCAAAAGTTTGGGATGGTCAAGCAGTCATCTAGACTTATTCCAGCATTTTCAAACCTAGCACCTCTGAAAAACCACAAGAGACTAACCTATTTTCTCATCAAGGAAGACAGAATCTTCCTGTGCTTCCTGGCTTGAGCCTGTACTATTCAGGGGATCTATGTCTAGTCCACCACCTTTCTGCAGCTGTCAATTGGAGTGTCAACTCCTATATGGAAGGACTTACACTCAGAGTAGAACCGCATGTTGTTTTCACAGTTTATCATAACTGTGGGCTTTTCTTGTGGTTAATGCTACTGGCCTGGTGTGTTTTTCTCTGGAGCTGCCAATCTCACCCTCAGATCCCAATTTAACCTTATGTTAGTGTAAGCAGTTCTCCAACTGTGGGAGCTGGACTAAACATTCACCACTCTTCATTCTTTTCAGTTTATATTTAGTTTCACTAGTTTTTCTCTAGTTTATAGTTTTCCAGTTGGCTTTTTCTCAATTCCCAGAGACTGACTTCTTATTTTTTCTTCACCAACTTGTTTTCCAGGTGTCTCAGTTCTAGGTGCCAGAAAGGCTGTATTGCACTGTTGGTGCTTATTCCACCATCTTTAGTCTCCTGAAGTAGCAATGCTAAAAGTACAATTTTTAATTTTAAGTATATTTTTAAAGGAAAATTTTTAAATTATGATTTGCCTTGTCCCCTTTAGGGCATTTGGCTTATATTTTAATTTAAAAGCTTAATAAATACTGCATCTTCATTACACTCCTATCAAATATAATTTTCTTTATTTTAATTATACACTCAGGAAAAGCAGTTAATTGTATTAATTTTGTGTATTTTATAAGTTGTTAATTTACTGCCTGCAATTTTTTAGTATAATTGAAATATGGAATAAAAATTCATCTGAATAACTTGCAGCTGTTCTTAAAGTGTAATGGGCGTCTGAAAAATGTGGAACAACCCAAATTGGATTAAGTTGAGAATCTTTAAATACAATTCCCTAGACTTTCCTTCAAATTCTAATTTTGTACATTAGTAGTAGAAGAAATTTACCTTTTTTTCCAAGTTAATTTTGTTATATGCCTTCCTAGTATCATGATTTTAGAAACACTAGAAAAGAGAACCTTGCTAACAAAGTAAAATGAACACATTTGATTCTTGTGTCATTGTAATGGTTCACACACACAAAATAAGCACATTTTAGTAGCCCCTAAATTGTTTCCTTTACATTCCTATGAGTTATCATAAAAAGTACAGGCCACTGGCAATTGACGTGGAACTGGACAATGTAATTCAAAATTTATTTGTTACTATTCTCAGGTTAGTAGTCATAGCTCACAAAAAGAAACATAAAGTTTGTATATTTATTCATATTGTTTTGATTTTATGCTTGATGTAAAAACAAAATGACTTTTTTGATATGGATGAGCAAGTATTTGTTTTGTAAATGCTGATTCTTTTTGCCATGTTATGTAATTTATACTGTACTTTGTATGCTTAGCTTTATGAAAGCTATTAAACAGGTTTCCTCTCATAATTCAAAAATTTAACACTGGGATTTGTTAAGGAGTAACCTACTCAGTCTTGTTTTGAGTTTACCAGTATGCAGGCATTCAATATTTATTTAATAGAATTGGTTAATTATAAAATTGTGTAGCTTGACTTTTTAAGATGCTGTGTTGTAACTATGTAAGTTTTCTTAGATTTACAAAATTTTTAAAAAGTTTCTGACTTCTTTTTAAATGTATAATTCTGAGAAATATATATGTTGTGTAAGACAAGTGCTCTGTTAAGATTGATAAGTGCTACTTGCTTTACGTAGATCAAACACAAAAAGGATTCAGACATTTAAAAGTGTGGAAGTAGAAGACAGTCATTTGCTTTAATGAAGTGATTTTCCTATATAAAAATTTTGTCATAGTATTTCTTTAGTCAGTTTTCTTATATCATGAAAATATGATTAATTTAAATGCTATTTTCTATGACACTTTTATTGTATAAATAATAGCTAACTTATGTGATATTAATGTAGAAATTTCTTTCTATTTCTTTGAAAGCTACAATTGAATAGGACCAGTATAAGAGCATATAGACATACAAAATAGCATGCTTATGTCATTTGCCAAAGATGCCTTCAGTTTTATTTCCCACAGCATATTTTATGTGGTTATTCACTTTTTATTTTTTTGTGTGTGTGTGTACCGGGGATCAAACTCGCGACCTCGCGCTTGCCAGGCAGGCACTTATGCCACTGAGCTAAATCCCCGGCCCTGGTTATTCACTATTTTACAGATATTTTTGTCTCACCTCTCACATTCAATATGTGTAGATGGCTTCTTGAAGTGATACATAGAGCAAGGTTGGTTTTAAGCAGGTAAAAATGTAGAACAGGTGATAATAGGAGGAGGAAAGTAGATGACCAAGATAATGGGATAAGAAGAGACAGTTTGCCTTGAGAAGAACAAAGATAGACATAAATTATAGGGGTGTTTTATAATAAAAAAAGGTGGAAAGCCGACCATAATTATCTTTATTTAAAGGGCAAGTCATCATTCACCTGATAAATCATTCACAATTTCATGAGTTTTTGGAAGATTTTAGAAATGAACATTGGCTGCTTGGCAAAACATAAAGCAAAGCAAAGCAGAACAGAACAGAATAGAACAGAAACCTCTGGTGTAATGAATATGCAAACAGTAACCTTTCTACAGATTTTTGCAGGCACTTTTAAAGTTCCTGACTGGGGGCTTTTCAAATATTAGAGATTATCGCTTAACTCACTGGTTTCTGAATGCCATAGCAAGAGGAATTTATTTTATGGATATACTTCTGTTATGGTTTAGATCTAGATATCCTCCTGAAACCTCATGCAGTTTCAGATGGTCCTTACGCAGCTGAATCTCAAGTTCATGATGGATTCATAGTGCGATGCTGGTATTAAGGGTGCTGGTATAGGGGTGAATGATTGCTGGATCAATCCATTGATTGGATTGGCACCATCCTAATGCGGCAGTCTGGATGAGATAAAAGGGGCCAAAAGAGGCTTGTTTTGCTCTTTTTCTCTTGCTATTTTTGCTGTTTTCCACCTCTCCAGTTGCCAAGAACTGTTGCCTCTCTGCCTTGGAGATAGCTGGCCATGGACTGAAACCTCTATAAGCTGTGAGCTAAATAAACCTTTCTCTATTTAACTTTGTATGTCAGCTATTTTGTATCAGCAACAAGATAAAAGTAACTAAGCTTCAAAGATTGGCTGCAGGGACTATTATTAAGTGATTCTGGCACAGAAATTTGAATATACAAGCTTAGTAAAACTGAGAAAGTAAGATTTACCCTCAGTTTTCTGTGCAGCTGGGACCTGAACCCCCATCTCCCAAATCCTAGACCAATAATTTTCTGAATTTACATTCCTGTTACTCTGTCTATAGGCCTTTAATTCTGGGTTTTGGGCCAAAGTACAGGAGATAACAAACACAAGAGGATTGATTCCCAAGTTTGTGGCTCCTAAACTCACATATAAGGCCTCTGAAATAACCTTTTGTTTAAAATATTCATGTGCCAATCTACTTTTTTTATTTTAAAGAGGATGAAACAAAAGAGGACAGAACAAAGCAGATCAGAACAGAACAACATAAGCAACACAGCACTTTACAACAAGACAACCGGATATTAACAGTAGCTACCATAATGTCTCTTTCTTTGTAACAGTTGAGCATAGCTTCAAGTACAATAATATCAAATCTAACAAAATAGTATAAAACCATTCAAGAGAATCAAAGAATTACAGGGTATTCTGAACCAAATAACAGAAAATGATCAATGGCTACTATAATATCTCATTTTCCATAAAAAATTATTTATACTATCACACATATTAAAATCCCAATAAGACACAACATGACAGAACCAATGGTAATAGAAGAATAAAAGCATGGTAGGACTTCGAAGCAAGATGTTATTAAATCTTTAAGGAAAAAAATATTTATTACTTTAAAAGGAAAAGTATTTGAATGACTGAATCCAAGTCAGCAAAGAAGTAACCCCCTAATCAATACCCAAATGTTTCAAGCAGTCAGGCAGATCATACATCTAAGTACAGCTGCCTGGGCATTTGTAGCAAAAGGGAGAGGAAAATTGAGGTATACTGTCTGTATAGTTCAGTGCTAGCTGGTCGGTACCAGGTAAGATTCAAAGCTAATTTTAAGAAAACAAGAAACATTATGGTAGCCATTGTTAATTTTCTGTTATTTTGTTTAGAAGTCCTGTATTGCTTTCATTGTTCTGGTATGATTGGCTTTATTCTGTTTTGTTTTGTCTTGTTTAAAATAAATAAATAAAAAGATTGAATGTCCACTATTGTTTAGCTAACTTTTGGAGAGATGCTGTAAATCTGGATTTTTATAAGAAAATCCCCAAATTGTGAAGCACTCTGTGGACCAAATAAACATGCCTGTGTGTGCTTACTTCAACTTTGGGCTTGCCTATTTGTGGCCTTTGCCTCGAAAGATCTCCTTTAATAGGACTTTTAAATAAACAAGTGTGTGACTGACTCAGAATCTGCTCCAATATTTTCATCTCCAGTAGACTGGGAAAAGTATAAAAGTCCCAAAGTGGCCTAGAGAGAAGTTAATACACAAACTGGATAAGCACTCAAAAAATATCCTAATAACACAACTCAATTGACTAGTCAATATAAATGGAAAGTAAAGGGCACAATTAATGAATGTAATAAGAATATCAATAATTTGATTGATTTACAGAACAAGTTGGTCTCAAATGGTACAGATAAGTGAAGAACCCTGGGGACAAAACATCTGCCTTAAAACTGCCCCAGCACAGTATGATGTGAATCATTGAAAGAAACAAATAATTGGCATATCTGCTGTCTCTTTTATGTTGTCTCTGAGAAGCTAGTTAACATAACATGAATGCATGTGACCTGTTTTACCACATGAGACTGAGTCTCTTTTGTACCTTTTCTGTGATATAATAAGGAAAGATCTCAGTAGTCTATAGTTATTGGCTGCACTGAGGGAACACTCCCATGATTGTGCATTTCTTTTTTTTTGCCTTTACTAGCCCACGTGGATGACATATTTGTCCTTTGTCTGCCTCTTTTAAGTGTCCTAATGTCCTGTCTTCTCTGTAGCCCATCTCCTCTAATCCTAGTTTTCTGCTGAGACTAATCTAATACCTCTGTGAGTTTTGGAATTTGTGACCAATAAAAGTCAAAAAATGTTTGCCTTCTCAGCTAACGTATTTGCAGTTTAATAGATATTTTAATTCTTTTATACATAGGCATGACTAATGGGGAGAATTTCTGGCAACTTTTCAGAGTATGTGGGAGCCTTTCCCAGAGTGTTACAATTCCTAACCTGCAGGTGGTCGTTTGCTCCCTGTAGGAACCAGGTCAAAGCTATTCATGACCTTGAGAGACTAGGAAGAAACATAACCTCCTTAGATTTACTGAAAAGGAGAGCTTTGTCAATTTTAGAAAAGGACTTTTCCCCTTGTTTTCTGTTCCTCTTATTGTGTCTCTCCCCCACCCCTATTTCCTTTGCTGTGCCCCATCCTGTAATTCAGGGATAGCTATTAATCCTGCCGGTGACAGCCAGGGTCAAAGAGATTGCCAGACTTTGTTTGTGTTGTTTCTATGCCCTACAGGCAGATGAATGGACACTATGGACAGTCTCAGCAGCAGAAAGATAGAATTTGATCCTAAGAGAAGTCCAGTGAAAACTCTTGAAACTATTTCTATTCAGGATTCTTGTTTTAGACTAGAAAACTATGATCTAAATTCTGATTCAGATAGCAGCTGTGCAATTGTGAGAATACCAATTTACATCTCTGAACCCCAGGTTTTCTTGTGTGTGTGTAAAATGCGAATGGTGTTGTTATGTTGAGTTAAAGTAAATATATGAAAAATACCTAATGTCTTTGAAACAGTCTTCAACAAGTGACATAATTATAATTGGTATCCTCTTGATCATGCTCATCATCATTATCACTAGGAATCTTGCAAAGCTAACTTTATAGCCATTTCACCATATGAAAATATCCTGACGAATAGTCAAAGACAAATTGCCATTGTTAATTACGAGCCTCATTTTCAAGGCATAAATTTAACAAATTAAGTTAATTAGGCGCTATGAAAACTGAAACAATGAGCTACCTAAACAGGTATTTCTAACCAAGGTGATACAATCATGTAGAAGAATTTTCCAATTAAGATGGTCAGAGCATATTTTGATTATGTGTGTATGAGCTAAAAGTTAAGGCTGGTGAGATAAAACTAAATTGGAAACAAGTACAAAAAGCAATCATGGCCTTTTCCTGTCCAGCATTTCCTTATGATTATGGTGGTTTATATAGCCAGTTAGATAGATTCCTTTGACTGTCAAATAGGAAAATAATTCATCAGCTCTAGTCCATAAATCATATCTTTGTACTAGCGATGTTTTATAAAGCTAGAAATGTCCCTGTGATTTGGCAGTATGCTCCAGTAGGGATTCTGACAAGCAACTGGCAACCCCCAAATACAGAAACCTAAGTGGTAAGTGCATAGGCATGAGCCAGGAGGGAAAGAAAATTCATTCTTTTCTGGAGCATGAAAACTGTATCCTCTTGGCGTGGCTACTGTAAAATCATACACTGTGCATCTAATGTCTAGTGGTTTCTTAGTACGTTTGCTGAGTAAATTTAAATATTTTGTGCATTTTGCATCCTTTTCGTTGGTGCCCACCTATAATGTCCAGTAACTACCTGTGTTCTGGGAAAATGAGATAGAAAAGTAATAATGATAATGTTCAAGAGTGATTAGATTAATTCCCCAAGTGTGTGCTGAATTTTAATATTTAGAACATCAGATCATTACCATAAACTCAGACATAAGATTTACATGAAAACAATTTGATTTTTGGTTAAAATACATTTTAAATAATATTAAGCTGCTTAATTCCTCTTATTTCTAAAATCAACTATTTTCTGTCTTTAAATTTGAGTTAGTAAAATTATTTTCATGATTCTAGATAATTTAGCATATGAAGTGAAAAGTGAAAAGTACATTTTGGTACAAGTGAACAAATATTATCTAGTGAAGCCACTATCAACTCTAGATCCACAAGCAATGCATTCAATTCTATTTTAACATTCATTAAATACATAATGTGCAGGACAGTTAGAGGCCAGATACCTGATATGTGCCCTGATTGAACATGAAACAAAATAGAAGAAAGGAAACATATTAAATAATCACATGGGTATAGTTATATATTGGAATAAATGGTAAAAGAAACAATAGACTAATTGAGATTGAGAATGATCTCCTTGAAGCAAAATAACATTTAAATGGGACTCTGAAGGCTACGAAAGTGACATCTAAGTAAAGAGAGTGACAAATGCTTCAGAGGAAATAACATATATTGATGATTGCTCAGAACAGAAGCATGGCAATATAATTAGATAAAAGAGAACACACTCAAGATATATTATGGAAATAGAAATGACTATATTTTCTCTTGATGATTGCTAGGTTCTTGGTTTTAGTAATAGCATGGGAAATTTTGATACTGAAATGGAGAGGGTTATAGAAGGACAGATTTTGAGAGATTCAAGGATTCTGTTTGGCTATCTTTTACTTGAGATACCTATTAGGTCCTGCTAGGAAATGTTGAGTAGATAGTTGGATATAACAGACTAGCAAATACGGAGTAGTATGAGCTAAAGTTATAAATTTTGGAGCCATTTACATTTTATGTGGGATAGGATACAATAAAGTAATAAATTATGTGAGTTAACATGATTTTTATAGGAGATCAAAGTAAACTGCCACTCTTAGGTCTTATGTTACACATTTTCCTTAGAATCATGACAGTTTTAAGAAATCTGCTTATCATGATTGTTCCAAGCCTCATCAAATTATTTAATGTCAAGTATTATTTTTACAGCTGCATATTGTTGATCAGTTCTATGGCATCCTGCATTTAGTTGACGTCATTCATTATTACATAAGCTGGGAGCTATACTAGTCACTTTACGTACATAACTTTTAATATTAACCACAACCTTGAACAGTAAAACCCTCAATTCATAAGTAAACAACTCATACTTCAGAAGTACATATTCCACAAGACCACACAAGTGAGTCATGGAGCCCTTTACATTCTCACATTTAAGGACTATGACTCTAAATTTACTTTTGGATTCTTCCAATTTCTTGTCTTTACATTGTGAAGGGGAAAAGAGAAAATTTAAAGACATGAAAACTTGCTGCTGGATCTGCTTGCTATTGAATACAAAGGCCTGCTAGATAAAACTATTGTGTGGAACCTCTCCTTAGACTTCTTGTGCACATGTGTAGTTCATGATAATGGCATACTCATTACTTGCTAGTACTCTACCTAGACTAGCAATTGTTGCCATATACTTTGGATATTCTATTCTGAATTCTTATTTGGAGGTCAACTACCAACCAAAGGACAAATCATTAAGGTATATATAATGAAAGGAACATAAGGCCCAGTGTGTAGTCGATTCAGAATAAATGATAGCTCTCACTATAACTTTCTCCATTTCATTGTGAATGGCTACCTCACAAAGACTTATGAAATAGGAATTATCATTTAACTAGGGAGGAACTAAAAACCATCAAGTTTAAGAATCAGTGATATCCCAAGGTCTCACAGAAAATGAAGAACTGAAATTTGAATTTGAAGGTAAAAGCTCTTATTACTTAGCTTATGGTTTATGAATTCTCAAATTTAATGACTGAGCAAATCCAGTAAAAAAAGTTTACGTCATATTGGAAAACATTGAGAGGTACTGTTATATACAGAAAGTAGTCAGTTCCTGGTTAATGAAAGACCTGGAGTGGTAGGAAGAATAACTACTATACTTAGCCTATTAGGAAATACAAGCCACATTACAATTATGATTGTATTAGATTGATTGGAGTCAGTGAAAAAACAGTAGGTAGCAAAAATAACATAAAAAATTTTCACAGAAGTCATGGCAGAAAATGTCCTAAGCAAGGAAAAAGAATTTGACATACAGATAAGTGAGATATATAGAACTCCAAATAACTATGATTAAAAATTCTACATCAAGGCTTATAATAATAATCAAGAAATATAATAATAATAATAATCAGAAATTCAACATGAGAAGAGAATGCTAAAAGCTGTTACAGAAAAGAAACAGTTCAGGTATTTAAAAAACTATTAGAATCACAGCAGACTTCTCAACCAAAACCTCAAGTCAAGGAGAGCTGGGAGTGAAGTATTGCAAACCTTAAAAGAAAATGAACTCCAGTCTAGATTTATGTACCCCACAAAACTGTCTTTCAAAATTGAATGAGAAATAAGATACTTCTATGACAAAGAACACCTGAAGGAGTTCATGAATACCAAATCATCTCTCCAAAATATTCTGAAAGACATTCTAGAAAAAGACAATGAAGACTATAACTCCATGAACCCCAACAGAATGAATCCACAAGGCAAGGGAAGTGCTAAACAGAGGGGAAATAAAACAGAACAAAAAATAGGAAAATAACATGACAAGTATAAGTCAATACAAATTAATTATAGCCATCAATATGAATGATTTCAGTTCACCAATCAAAAGAAACATACTGTCAGAATGGATTATAAAGCAAGATCCAACAATATGCTGCATGAAAGAAACACATATAATTCAAAAAGAAATTCATAGACTGAAAGTCAAAGAATGGAAAACAATATTTCATTCTGGAAGTAGCCCATAAAAAAGCTTGGGGTATGTATTTTATTGGTAGGCAAATTGGATTTTCAAGACAAGACTAATTGAGAGAAAATGAAAGTCAATACATCGTTGTAAAGAATACAAGAGGGGGAGATAACAATCATAAATACATAAGAACCAAATTCTAGTGTATACAACTACATAAAACATATATTAACAGAAATGAAAAATCAAATAAGTACTAATACAATTTCAATATGAGACCTCAATAACCCACTATCACAGATGAATAGTTAAGTAGAAAAAAATCAATAAAATCAGGACTGAACCAAACTTTTTAACAAATGGACTTAGTAGATATCTATAGAATGTTGCACTACACAACAACAGAATACACATTCTTCTCAGGTGCACATGGGATGTTCTCCCAAATAGATCACATACCAGTAAATAGAACATGCTTAAGTAAATGTAAAGGAATTCAAATTATCTCATGTTTATTATGAGAACATAGTGCAATGAAATTGGAAATCAATGGCAAAAGGAACCACAAAAACTCCATAAATACATGGAAATTGAATAATGCACTCCTGAAAATTTTTATTGAAATTAAAGAATAAAAATACAACATACACAGATTTTTGTTATGCAGTGAAAACAGTCTAACAGGAAAATTTGTAGCTACTAATTCCACATCAGGAAAACAGGGTGAGCTCAAATATGCAACCTACTGTTAAACCTCAAACTTCTGGAAAAGAATTACAACTCAAGCCCAAAGCTTTTATGAGGGAAAAAGTTATAAACATCAGAGCAAAATTAATTCAATTGATACTTAAGAAAACAATAAAAAATCAGTTAATTGAAGAGTTAGTTCTTTGAAAGACTAAATAAAATTTATAAAACTTTAGCCAACTTTATTAAAAAAGATAAGAGCAAAATTCATGCAATTAGAAATGAAAAGGCAGAAATTATAACAGATATTGCAGAAATCAAGAAAATAACCAATACCTACTTCTAGAACTTGTATTCTAATAACATGAAAAACACAGAAGAAATAAACAGGTTCCTAGGATGAATTACCTATGAATTACCAAAACTGAATCAGGAAGATATAAAAATTCTAAATAATCCAAAATTGGTTAATGAAATTGAAGATACAATTAAAAACTTATAAACAAAGAAAAGTCCAGGTCCTGACATAGTCACTGAATTCTGCAAGAAATTTACAGAAGACCTAATGCTTCCTTCTACTTCTTAAATTCTTTAATGTAATCTAAATGGAGGCAGTACTCTCAAATTCATTCCTGGAAGCAAGCATTACTCTGATATCAGTGAAAGATCCAACCAAAAAAGAGAACTACAGATCACTTTCCCTAATAAACATAGACTCAAAAATAATAAGATACTGGCAAATAGAGTGCAAAAAATCATCAAGTTTATACACCATGACCAAGCAGAATTCATCCCAGGCATGAAAGTAGGGTTCCACATATGGAAATTAATTCATATAATATACTGTAATAACAGAGTCAAGGGCAAATACCACATGATCATCACAACAGATGCAGAAAAAGCATTTTAAAAAGTTCACCCATTCATGGTAAAAAATATACAGAAAATTGAAATAGATGGTCTCTGTCTCAATCTGTTAAAGATATATATGACAAAGCAGCAGCCAACATCATATTAAATGAACAAAAACTGAAATATTTTGCTCTAAAATTAGAAACAAGACAAGGGTGTCCACCATTACCACTCCTATTCCATATAGTTCTAGAAACATTGGCAAGAAAAAGACAAGATAAATAAATAAAAGGAATAATGATAGAAGAAGTTAAATTATCATTATTTGTGGATTACATGATACCTTTATAGAGAAGATCCCCAAAACTCCAACAAAAGACTGTTAGATTTAATAAGCAAAAATAATTCAGTAGCATAGCTGGATACAAAATCAACACTCAAAATCAGTAGCATTCCTGTACAGAAATAGCAAACTCACTGAGAGTGATATTATGCTAATAGCACTTTTAACAATAGCATCATAAACAATGAATCCTAGGAATCCTAGGAATATCTAGGAATCAATCTTATGAAGAAAGTAAAGGACCTTTACAATGAAAACTATATTACTTTGAAAAAGTAGATCAAAAAGGGTATCAGAAAATGGAAAACGTTGAGTAGGAAGAACCCAAATAGTGAAAGTGGCATTAGTCTCAAAATTATCAGACATAATTTATTCAACTCCAATGAAAATATCAGTAGCATATCTCACAGACTTAGAGAAAGCAATCCTAAAATTCATTTGAAAAAAAGCAGATCTAGAATAGCAAAAGCAATTCTGAACAACAAAGGCAAGGCAACGGGCATTACAACCCCTGAAATTATGCTACAAAGTTACTGTATAAAAGGTCCTTATTACAACCTGATAAAAGCTATTAAAGACAAAAATACTGCCAACATTATATTAAATGGGAAAAAAATAAAACTTACCTTCTAAAATCAGGAAGAGGACAAAGATGTTCACTATCACTATTACAGTTCAACAGAGTACTAGAAACATAAAAAAAATTAGGTAAGAATTAGAAATGAAAGAGTTACGTATAGGAAAGAAAGTCAAATCATCGTTATTTGCAGATGACATGATCCTCTACATAGAAGACTCAAAAAGAGCCAACAAAAGAGTCTTAGAATTAATAACCAGGTTAAGAAATGTAGCAGAGATATAAAATCAACACTCAGAAATTAATAAAATACCTGTATATTAATAATGAACTCACTGAGAAAGAAATTAGGAAGGAAATACCATTTGCGAGCCAGACCTAAGCCTCTTTCCATGAGTCAGCGCCATTTGCAGACTGCAGAGAGAGAGAGAACCAGGCCTCAAAAGAAGTGATCCTCACCTGGAAACCATATGATTTTCATTGTTTTGTTGGGTTGGGTTTTATTCTCTTTTGTTAGATTATGTTAAATCTGATGGCATGTGAAGCTATATAAAAGATAGACATATTATGGTAGCCATTTTGGATTTACCATTGACTTGTTTTGAAGTCCTTTATTGTATTCATTTTTTATTGTTTCTATTCTATTTTTTTGTTGAATTTTTGCTATGTCCTAAGGTATCTGCAGCTATTTTGAAGACAACAAAAGGCATTATAGTAACTATTGTTGATTTCGTAAGGTTTTGAAGTCCTGTACTACTTATATTGGATTATTTTGATTGGTTTTATTCTGGGTTTTTTTTTACTTGATTTTATCCTCTTTAAAATAAAATTAAAAAGTTTTTTAAAAAGAAAGAAATATGATTGGCAATAGCACCAAGAAGAATTAAATATTGTACTTAGGAATTTAGCTAATCAAGGAAGAGAAAGACTTGTATAATAAAACCTATACTACTCTGAAAAAAGAAAAGAGAAGATATCATAATGGAAAGGTACCCTGTGTTTCTGGATAGGAAGAAATGTCCATACTTCCAAAATTATATACATATTTAATGCAATCTCAATCAAAATGCAAACTGCATTCTTCACAGAACTTGGAAAAAAATCCTAAAATTTATATGGAAACAAAAGAGACCCATAATAACAACAGCAGTTCCAGTCACCAGAGCAATGTGGGAGGCATTATATTGCCAAACTAGAAGTTGTATTATAAAGCTGCAGTGATAGAAACAGCATGATACTAGTACAAAACCAAATACAAAGATCAATGGAACAGAGTAAAGGATCCAAAGACAATACATCCCAATTCCTTCTTTCATTGTCTTCCCCCTCCCTCATTCCAGATTCCTTGACCTCCCTTCCACTGGAGAAAGATCCATCTCCCTACTTCCCATCACCCATCCTCCTTTGTGTTCTCTATTTATAATTTGGGTTTCTTATATAAGAACCATACAATACTCAAACCTGATCTACTTCATCCAACATCATAGTATAAATTAAATCTTCCTTCCCACAAAGAACAACCATCCTTCTCCACAGAACAGCACCGCTCAACTATGAATAAAAATCATGCCCTCTTCATCCAGTCATCTTTTGATGGACAAACAGACTGCTTCCAAGATTTAGCTATTATTAATTTAATGCTATAAAACATGAGTATGCATGCATCACTGGAATATGATGTTTTACTTATTTTGGGAAGATATCTAGAAGAGGAAAATTGAGTTAAAGGGGATTTCAACCTTTAGTTTTGAGGAACTGCCATGCTGATTTCCATAGTGGTTGTACTAGTTTACAGTCCCACCAAGAGTGTAGAAGGGTTTCATTTTCCCCTTAGCCTTATCAGCATTTGCTACTATTTGGTTTCCTCATGGCAGCCATTCTTTCTGAGTAAAAGCTTAGAGCTGTTTTAATTTACATTTCTCTAACGGTTGGTGATGTTCAGCATTTCTTCATGTATTTATTGGTTATTTTTATTTTTTCTAAGCAATGTCTGTTTATTTTAGGTGCTTATTTTTTGATATTTCTTTATTTGGGGGATCTAATTTTTAAAATTCTTTATATATTCTAGATATTATTCCTCTAACTGAGGAAGAGCTGGAAATCTTTTTTCCTACTCTGTAGATTTGTCTTTTACTAACGTATGTTTTCAATCCATGTTATAGATGTTTCTGTTGGTATACTGGCACATGCATATAACATAGTTTGATCATTTTTATTTCTTTACCTCCTCTTTTATCTCCCTCTTCATCCTGATTCTGATAGAGATGAGGAAGCCCAAGGTAGAAAAATCACCTAAAGAATGATATGAGTTGGGAAACTGTGGGCATTGAAGGGAGGAGACATTGTGTAATTCAGGTTTTATAATAATTGTAGTAATCTGTAAGACTTGTCCAATGGCATTTAACATTGAAAGAGAAAATGCAGCTTTTTGTTTTCCTTTCTCATATTTATGTTCTGCTTAATATAATTCATAACTTGGCTATAATTTTCATGCCTGAAAGTCAAGAGACAATCTCAGTTATTACTGGGTGATTTTTTTAACATCCGGCCAAACTATTTCATTTATTCTTCTCCCTTTACAATATATGAGTAATCTCTGAATAGTGGTGTGTAAATAAAATTGGAGAAAATGAAATCTTCCTTTAATCCAGGCATGGTGGTTCATACCTATGATTCCAGCACTCAGGAGACTAAAGCAGGAGTAGCTCCATGAGTTTGGTGCCAGCCTAGGCTACATAGTAAGTTCAAGGCCAGCCTGCACTGCAAAACAAGATCGTGTCTCAAAAAAATCTTGCTTTACATGAACTGACCAATTTGCTATCTGCTTTTCAAAGGTAAAACAATTTTGTCTGTTTTTTCCATGCAACCTATTTAATTCTTTGTTTCCTTACGACATTAATGTTTTTAATTGATTTGAATTTTACTTATATAGCTTCTAAGTACATCTTTATACATGTTTTATTTTAAATCACTTTATTGAGATATTTTTAAATTCAATAAAGAGTAATCATTGTTATGTTTTGACAAATACGTGTCCCCTAAAAATACATGTAACAGTTAAATGTTGTCTTTAATCTCATTAACACTAGGTCTCAGGTAACCACTTTTCTGATTTTTGTCACAAGATTTATTTTAATAATTGTTACTTTTAATGTCCTCTAGTGGCTATGTTGAGCTCGTACTGGAGGAAAACTACTTTTTCTTTCATTTTAAATTAGGCTTCTTAAAAATTAAATCTAAGACTATATCTGAGTAAAACATAGACTAGGGGTAAATGTTTATGTCATCATTTTATTAAAATACTTGTTAGGGTCATGGTGGTGATGATATTTTGAAATAATTCTTGGCAACATAATCTGTGGAAGCTACGAAAGAGTAGATTTTATTTAAAAGAGTTCAAACATTTCTTCACAAAGTAAGTCACTGTACTTACATGGTTGCATCTCTCTTTCATTTTGGCTAAAACTGTCATTTTTATCTGCATACACCATACACAGTTTAATGGAATAGGCACAAAAGCCATTGTACAGACAATGGGTAGAGGTTGGTGTTTTGTACGAGTGTTTTACCAGTGAAGGAAATGTTCTAACCTTATACTAGCTATATGAATTTCGATAGGGCACTTAGCTTCTCTGAGTCTCAGTTTCCTCCAGGTATAAAGTGGGAATAATAATAACCATCATCACAGTGTAAGTAGAAGGATTAAATGAGATATTGTACATAAATTCTGCCTAGTACCAAGGAGCCATACACACATGGGGATCCTTATAACCCCAAATCATAGTCCATCGACAAATACTTTCTGAATATATACAGTTTCTGAAAAAGTAGAGGAGTAAATTATAAGTACATGGAATAATAAAACCAGTAGACACATTAGTTTATTCTCTCACTTTACTGGAGATCAGATGGGTAGATAACTATACTACTAATCTCTTTTATTTCATCAAAAGAATAGTTTGTGCTTTCATTGTTTGATTGTTTGATCATTTGTCCACGCCTATATTTTGTAATCTGAACAACTACTTTGAATATAACAATATGCAGTATATTAAACATTGTTAATCTCTTATTATTTTGCTTTAAAATTATTTATCATCCTTTTTACTTTTTCACTAAAACATAAAAGAAAGATGTACAGAGGGATAAATTACCTTGTCAGCTTATTCATTCATCTATTCATTAATTCACTCAAAGAATATTTATTAATCACTATTATACTCTGATACTATTCTATATGATGTGAATTTGTCAGTGGCTAATTATACTACCTTCATGTAATTTACATTTTAGTGAGAGAAGATAAATAGCAAATAAACATGTGCAAGGGGAACAGAAAGTTTTGCTTTTATAATGTAGAACAGTCATAAAAGCTCTCATTGATAAGGGGATATGTGAATAAAAATGTGATAGAAATGAGGAGTTAACCATGCTGATATCTCATGGATGGTTATTTTAGACCTATTAATGCCAAAGCCCTGAGCTTTGGCTAAGAAATGTCAAGAAGGCCAGAGTATCTGGCAGAGTAAGCAGGTGCAAATTAAAAGATAAGGTGATAAATGTAGTGATGGTAGAACATGAGATCATCTAGAGCTCTGTTAGTAATTGTAAGGATTGTGAATTGCCTTTTAGATGGAAAGCCATTGATGAATTTTGTACAGAGGCTTCACATGGTCTGGTGCATTTTACAAAGATCCTCCTGTATGCTGAATAGAATATAGACCAAAAAGAATAAGGATTGTAGCAAGAGACAAAGGATTGTAGCAAGAGTTATGAGGCTATAACTGTAGCCCGGGGATAAAGGTTAATGTTTGTTTGTTTCAAAAGCAGGATTTATTTCTTTTTCTATGAGATCTCCAAGCACGTTCCAGCCAATGGATGAAGGGTAAATCAAAGCTCACAAAGACTCAGTGGAAACAACTGTAACTTCCTGCAGGATCCTCCCTCCCTCCAAAAAATCCTTGTCTTTTTTAAAAGCTCCTAGACATCTGGGAACAGATTAAACAAATGCATATCAAGTGTGTCTGTGCCATCTTCTTTTAGGTGTTCCAGGGGACCCTCCCTGCTGCCACTGCTGCATCACTGAGGCACCAATAGAGCTGCAGCTGCACTCACAGTGCTATCTCCACATTACCCAAGGATAACTTGGACCCATGGCATGCTTTCAGCTTATCAGGCCATAAGAACAACTGAACTAAATGCTTCAAACTCTTATCTGTGCCAACTATTTGCTGGGCACAGGGTAGGCACTGAGCAGTGCCTACTGGCTCTGGGAAACACTTATAGTGCTGCAGAGAATTTACCCCTAAGTGGCAGGAAGGTGTTGAGGGTTAACAGAGCCAGTTCTTCCTCTACTTCAACCACGTGGGGTCAGTGGTGAACTCTGGGCCTAGGAACAGATGCTGGGCTCACTTCTACAGGTGCTGCCAAGGAGCTCTAAGAGCAGGTGCTAAATAGCTGTGGAATTTGCTTCACAATTCAGGTAGTAATGCGTCTCCAAGGAGCTCCGGGTCGTGAGGCTGACATGAAATCTTCACTGAAGTTCACATGAAGATCTCTGTGCTGTGCAGGATATTAGGTACTGTGCAGAAGTACACATAGGAAAATGGTTCTCCTATCTCAGCCTTCACCATAAAATTCACCAGCTGCTCCCTGCGGTAGAATGAGAGAGACATTCGTGGTCACATGTTGTGCCGACTACTGTGTTCATGTACTGAACCTGGCTGGACAGGCTGGTTACTGACACGGGGTAGAAGTTGTAGTTCCAGATTTTCAGTGTGGCCGTGATAGCAAGGATTACAAGGGAATCCTACTTATTAAACGTGAGTTTCACTACTTTGATGCCATCGGTATTTACAAGGACTGAATGTGGAAACAGGAACAAAACCGCCTAACTAGATGACAGGAGGCACAGCAGGACTGACAGAAAGACATACTGTTTAGTTTTCTGAGGGTGCAACCTCTGATCACTGTGTGGGATCAAAGCTACCAATTTATTGACTTGCTCTGCTGGGATGTAGCCTGTTCTTTGGCAGGTGAGACAGGTGATGCTATGTATCGCCTTGAACTCTACAGATGGAAACTGGGCAGTGGCTTTTTTCTTGCTCAGGATCAGCCAGGGAGTCCTCCCTGTCATATTTCTTTGGCTTGGAGGAGAAAAGGTGAGCAGAGGAAGAATGCTGAGACCCCATGGCTGCCATGTCCCACTTGTATCATGTCAGGTCACAAACTCCCAGCAGCTTCTCTCTGGACTTATCCCATGGCCACCTGCCCTCTCTAGTGCATTGTTTTGTTTGTTTGCTTGTTTTTTTGTCTTTTTGAGACAGAGTCTAACTAAGCAGTTCAGGGTGGCCTTGAGCTCACTTTGTAGCACAGGTTGGTCTCAAATTTTCAAAGATCCTCCTGCCTTAGCCTCCCAAGTGCTGGGATTACAGGCATGCACCACCATGCCCGGCATTCAGCGGGTTTAATATTGGCTTCTGATCCTCAGAGAAACCTGCCAGCAGTGCACAGGTTTTGAATAAGGGTTTTACTAGTGAAAGGAATGAGAAGTGATAGAATTCTGTTTAAATTATGAAGGTAGAGGTAACTAGTGTTGTGATATAATGCAAATATGAAGACATATGAAAATCAATGAGATCAATAAAGTATAGTGCCACAAAATAAAAAAGTTCTGAGTTCTGAGCAGTGGATATATGCAAACATTAGAGGCTGGAGAGAGAGGAAGGAAACAGCAAAGTACCATGAGAAAGGGTATTCAAACAGATGGGAAGAAAACTAATAGGAAGTAAATGAAGACACTATAAAAACAAGAGTGAAGTTCTGTGCCAAATAGTATTGATTGTTCATACAAGTATCAAAATTGATCTTACTCAGAAACATGGTGGTGGCAAGTTGACAGGATCTTGTTCTGACAGATTCAAATCAATGTTTCTTTTCTCTCTACCACACTGCTTTTTCAGTTTCTTATCATCAAGAGTAAATATCTCTTCATTCCTATATGAATGTTCAAACTTTTGGCTTGCATGGGCTACACTGATGAAAGAGAGATTGTCTTGGATATGTTAACTATCTGATATAAAACATATCAGGTAATAATATATACAAGGGCAAATCTTCCTTTATTTTTATTTTTTAACATTCAAAAGGAGGCCAATATGAACATAAAACAAGTGGGATATTTGACCTTGTTTTTTGAAAATAATGCATCCATGTCTGGTTTGATAGAAGTGGTTGTAATTCTTAGTGAGTTTTCAAGGTGCTCATCAGATTTTTAAAATCTAATGTTACTCTTTCTGGGTAGGTTGAAATACTATTATTGGCAATTGCCATGTGTTACTCACAAGAACATGTAACATCGGATATATGCAGGTTTTAGTTCAACTGTGATCGTCAGGTACAAAACACACGCTCATATGTACAACATTCTCTTGTTGCCTATACAATCCATGTTTTGGTTATAAAATCAAGAAATGAAAAATACTGTTAAAACACATAAAGATTTTCACAATACATGATATTTTGTGGACTTATTCTTAGCTGTTGAGGGCTTCATGTGGCCCATGGGCCACAGGTTGATGCCTGTGCATCTACATATTGTGTATGAGAGCCTATCATGTACTAGGCATTGTCCTACGTGCTAAAATTCAGTGATAGTAATGGTGTCTGCCTTTAGGGAATCTATGGTTTAGTAGATAAATGAGATGCTTCAACAATGATCATAGTACACATAAGCTACAGATGAAACATATATGAACTCTGGAAACAGAATTCACCTTGGGCAGAAGTAAAGTGTGGGGAAATTTTTTTTTCATTAAAAAATATTCACAACTCAGGGGGCTGCTGGGGATTTAGCTCAGTGGCACAAGCACCCGCCTGGAAGTGTGAGGTCATGAGTTTGATCCCTGTTACCATAAATAAATAAATAAATAAATAAATAAGAAACTCATTACAATCAGTGATGAGTTAAGGTCCAGTAAACAAGGAATAATTTACCCAGAAATTCTCTACAGATCTAAAATACCTGAGCATTTTTCTGAAAGATAGATTTTAATTTACCCAATAGACACGTTGGAGAAGGAATAGAGAAAGAAACAAGGGCCCAATAATTCGGAGTTTTAGGTGCCACACTAAGCCACTTGTTTTTTCTTATAGCTCTTGGTTGCCACTGTATATTTTTAAGTAGGGAATTTCTATATTAGAGGAGTTAGTGACAAATTGGAGAGAAAGAAACAAGGAACAATCAAGTATATAATTTCCTTGTTTCTTGCCTGGGTGATTGTATTGATCGATATACCAAAGTCTCCCAGATCATCAAAGATTCACTAGTAAGCCTTGTTCAAATTTGATTCAAGCTGACTATCCTGACACTAGTGAGGTAAGTACTAAATGTCCAAGTACTTCACTAATACTTGATGGAGTTGGATTTTCTTTTAAGTGGACCATCCAAGTTCACAAAATTTCACTTTTTTCTTATAAGAACATTTCTATTTTGATGAGGCAAAAGTGGGTCAAATGCTGGGACACATGGCTCTGAAGGGCCATCAAGTGAAATGTACATCTGGGCCTGTAGCCCTTCATGAAGGATATTTCTGCCTATTTAAAGCCATTTTGCAGCTTGATCAAATCAAAAGCATTTTGAAATATAATGAACTATTACATTTTGTGCTGACTCTCTGCTTTTCAAAGACCCTTACACGGAACAGGATGTTTAAATACTGAATTCATTGGTCCCTTTGTACAACATTTTATGCTGTATTTTTTAAAAATGAGAATCTTATTGAAGGAATATACTAGAGATAAAACTATTAAATTAAAAAAGTCTTGCTACTGCTTTTAAATGCATATTTGCTATTAATTAACTATCTACAGTTGAAGCAAAAGTGAAATTTCAGTTTGGAGGCTTGGGTTCAACTTAATCACACTTGTCAAATGACTACAATATATTTGTGGCATTTATAATAAAATCACAAAGCAATCATGAATATAAGCCCTGATTCTGAATCATAGGATTTTTGTTCTTTTATTATTGAATTATTGGTGAAATCACTTAGATTTATTGAGGGAGCAAGGAATCATAGGATTTCTGTTCTTTTATTATTGAATTATTGGTGAAATCACTTAGATTTATTGAGGGAGCAAGGAGACAAACCTATGGCAGTCTTTATGATTGAATATTCAGTAATTATACATAGTAAAATACATTTAAACATTAAAACATATGTATACTGAAAAATCTCCTAGTTCCTCCAACCTTACTCAGGTGTAATATTTTTTCGAGTTTCATGAATATCTTTTCATAAATATTCTGCTCTGTGATAATAACTTCAAAGTATAATCCAGGGACTACTAGGATCCCCAGAATATTTTCATGGGATCCACAAATTCAAAACTATTTTTCTAATAATACTGATGGAGTTAATAATGATGGTAACAGATATGTTTTTTGACATTGAAGAATCATGAAATGAATGGGTCAATATTTGCAAAATTACACAACTTAGTAAAGTACTATTTTTAGAAGACTAGTGCATGTTTTTATGAATTATTCATGAATAAAAAATTTACTCAAAGGACAATATAGGCTAGTGAATTTTAATGTGAGGCATTAAAAATTACTTTTCATTGCTTCCAATTCCAGTTAGTCTTTAAGCAACTTGCTGTTTTTGGTATAGTATCAAAGCTCATACATGCTTTTCTTAAAAAATATAAAATATTCTTCCTTTTCCCATTTATTATTGTGTGGCTAGATTTTTGTCATATATTTGAAGCAAAAGTGTATTAGAAACAGATAAACACAGAATCAAATGTCAGTATGTTTCTTCTAATTATCCAAATATTAAATAATTTTTAAAAAGTAAAATAATAGCATAATTCTCTCTGTGTTTTTTGCTTTGGAAAATAAAATTTTTCTGAAAACCATGCTCCTTAAAGTCAAATACACTATATAATAAATAACATATTAACTTAAATGAATTATTAAATATTATTAAAATTTATCAGTGTTACTTACTGATGAACATATAACCTATATAAACAAAAGTTCCTTGGGATCCACTGTATTTTTTTTTTTTTTTACCGGGGATTGAACTCACGACTTTGCACTTGCAACGCAGGCACTTACACCACTGAGCTAAATCCCCAGCCACTCTACTTTTTAAGAATGTAAGTTATTCTGAGATAAAAATGACTGAGGGCTGCTGTATTAAATAAATACATGTGCACAATAGTTACTACATTTCTTATTTTTTCTGTATATGCCCGTGTATTTTTATTACAGTCATTAATGCATGTTATAGAAATTAATATGCTTCATTGTGATATTTCTGTGCGTACATGTCCATGTGCCATGCTTTGCCATGCCTACCCTCTCTTCTACCTTTTTGACTTCCCCTTTATCTCCCTAACACAGGGACAGCTTCCACTCTCCTACCAGTCTCTCTTATACTTTTAATTAATCCTTTTCTTTAATTATGTGTTCTACATATATGAGAGAGAATCTGACACTTGACTTGCTGTGTCAGGTTTATTTTGCTTAACTTGATGTTTTGCATTTCTATCTCACCCAGGCATAATGGTTATTACAAAATAGCAAACAAAAACAAATGTTTGTGAGGATGTGAGAAAAACCAAACTCTATACAATATTGGTGGGAATGTAAAATAGCATAATCGTTGTGTATATTTTTGTTTGCACATAGCGTGGTACCTCCATTCCTATTCTGGTCATAAACTAAGTTATATGAGTACTGAGTCAAATTTTCCCATAAGGTCAACATTGGACCTATTCATTCAATTTGATTCAGGCACCATGGCAACATACTTTGCAACTAATATGTGAGTTAATTTTTTACTTAAAAATTTTGGATATGATTCCATATCAAGAATGATAGGTATATATCACAACTTTTAAATGTCCACATAATTTTTTTCATAATATACAGCCAAGTACCAACAGAATGCTAAATGTAATATGTGAATATATGCATAAAATTCTTGGAAGTGAAATTACTAGATTTAAAGAATATATGCACTTCAAATCACAAAAACACTGCCAATTTATCCACTAGTTTATATTTCCACTAACAGTTTCTAAAAATAAATACTTTCCAAAATAGGTGTGAGGACAGTTTTTCTTCAAACTTTTTGTGATTTTTATTGCAAAAGAAAATTGTTTACTATTCTAGGTTTTTTATTTATCCTATTATGATTACTATTAAGTATGTTTACACACGTTTCAAACTGGTTATATTTTATTTTTATGACTAATATTTTTACTTTTTAAAAGAAATTCTTGGCATTTTGATACAAGTTATCTTTAAATTTGTAAAAAATAATTTTTAGACAATGTAATATGAACTTTCACCTTTGGATGTGGTACCCTTCAGAAATAATCTCAGTACCTCAAGCTTTAAGGATCTTTTCTGCTTTGACATTCAGCCTCAAAATATTAACAGATACATTTTAGTTATCCAAGAATCTATCTTAGCAAGTATACAAAAGAAAAAACTTTTAATTAGGATATAGCTAAAAGTAGAGAGTTGAACAAAATTATTTTTACATTTTGGCTGTGAAATGTCCCCCAACTCATGAAGTGTGACATACACATAAAATTGCAGCCCTTGGGAGGCTGAGAAAGGAGGAATGGAAGTTTGAGGGAGCCTGGACCACATAGTGAAAACACATGTCAACAAACCAAGAAAAGAAAGAAAAAGATTAATATGTTTGGAAGTTGGGCTTTCAGAAGGTGACAGTATCATGGGGGTATTATTTTCGTTGGTGGATTAAACTATTGATTCAATATAACTGAATATACTCTTAAGAGATGGGGCTGGTTAGAGACAGGAATCTGGGATATAAGTGGAATGTGAAAGGTGGAAGGGATGATTTTTGTTTCTAGTTCCTTCTTTTTCTCTATGCTTCCTGGCTACCATGAGTTCATTAGTTTTCCTCCACCAGGACCTTCTGCCGTGCCATTTCTGCCTTAGAACCACTGATGTTGGACTTTACCCTCTGAAACGGAGAGACAAGTAAAACACTCCTTTAATCTGCAATTTCATAAATTTTGTCTCAGCAAAAGATCATAATGCAATGAAAAGCATTTTTTCTACATGTAAGCAACATGCTCTTTGTTTTGCTATGTGCTTTTACTGGCAAGTTTTTATTTATTTTAATTCTATAGTGAAGATTGAATTGATTGATTAGTAAATCACCTAGATTTACTAAGTTCCTTCTATGTACACAATCCCATGACAGATGCTGAATAAGACTTGATACCTGTTTTTAGGCAAAGAACATATAAGAGAAAATAGCCAGAGACCTATAACTGGAGCTATTCCAAATCCTTTACGTGTTATTTTATGTGTAATGCTCATAACTGTTCTGGTTTGGATCTTAATGCCCCCCAAAGGCTAATATGCTAAAGGCTTGTTCATTAGCTCACAGTACTATTGGGAAGTACTGGAACTTTTAGGGTGTGGGGCCTTGTAGAATGAAGTTATGTCATTAGGGACATGCCCTTTGAAGTTGATTTAAGGACTATGGCTCCTGTCTCTTTCTATTTCTCTCATTGTTTCCTGACTATCATTGGGCAGCAGATTTTCTCTACCACACACTCTCTGCCTATCCAAATGTCCAAAAATCAATGGAGCCAAATATCCATGGACTGGAACTTCTGAAACTGTGAGCCAAAATAAACTTTTCCTCTTTATAAGTTATTTATCTCAACTATATTGTAACAGTGATTGAAAACTAACATAATAACTTTCTGAGGTAGATGCTATTATTCATATTTAATAGGCATGTAATTTATGGCTTAGAGAAGAAATATGCCAAAGGAGATGTGACTGGTTAAATGGCAGATTCAGAATTCAGACGTAGGTCTGTCTGGCTCCAAAGGTGGTAGCACTGTTTCCACTGCACATGTTGCCTCAGGTTATGGAGCTGAAGCTTACATAACTGAAATAGAGAGCCTCCTGTGGTAAAGTAAAACACCTTGTAACCTCATGTTTGTTGGCAGGATTCAGTGAGAAGCACATTAATTAGTGGGAAATACTTCATGAAATAGATTGGGTAAAGTAGGTATTTTTGTGATTAGTGGAGAAAAATGGTAGGGCATTCAAGACAGAGGCAACTGTCTGAACGCATTTTAGAGGCAAAAATGAGTTATGTGTTTTTAGCATTAATCAATCTGGCTGGAAAATGTATATTGAGGAGTTCTGGAAAATGAGATAGAGTAAAAGGAGATAAATTATGGAGAATTTTGAAAGCAAAGGAATATTGCATATTAAATATGCAATAGATAACCATGGAAGAATTCTGAACAGGAAGGTTATGCCATGGGGAAAATGGTTATAGGTAAACTATGTTGGAGGTGGTGAATTTGGTGGCAGTGTGACTAGGCCTGAGGTTTTCAAAGTAATCTGAGGTGAAGCAAGTAGGTCTCTTCAAATAAAAATATTTTTAAGACATAGTCGTCTAAAAGGTAATTCCTCTAGTCTTTGAATTATTTACTTTGAGTCAAATAGATTAACTTGGTAATTTACTAGACAAGCGTACTCTAATCCCATGGCCTAAACATCTAAATCACTGGGACTAAATCTAGGGAAATGTTTTTATACTGTGTTATATAGCTGTTAGTAGGGAATGAATCAGTGTTAAAGTTGTAATTGGTATTTATGTGAAATAAAAAATGTAAGAGAAATTATCAATGAGCCTATAAAGAAGAAAGTTTTTGTAAAATTTTATTTCACTTGTTTGTACTACATGTGCATACATGTGATTTTGGGAGACAGTATAAAATATATGTATTAGTATGGCTTGTGGTAAAACAATGTGAACATTTTCGATGTAAAGTATAATATTGAATTGGTTAGTCCTTTTTCCTGCCATGTGAATTGTCAAAGTCTGCATAATGACTTGACCGTTAATTTTAAAAAGCTCTCCAGGCCTCTTCTAGTCCTTTACTTCTTTCTTGGCCCATTTCTAACTCTCCAAACCTATTTATATGCTTTCAGCCTCTCTTAACAATCTATCACATACCCAGTTACCATACAAATATTTCAAAAGTCATTTGTTCTTCTCCTATTAGTCCATTTCCTTTTTTGAAAAACACAGTATTCTCTGTTTATTTACTTAAATGTTTTTAGAAAATGATGGTTGAGCACTTAGGAAATGAAACACCAAGTTTCTGATTAGTCTCATATACAAAATCCTGCAACTTCTTGACCCAAACTATCTTTCCAGTTTTATCAATTACAATAGCACCACAGATGCTCCATGGATTATTTTAACTCTATTCACTCTTTTTAGAGTATCTGCATTGTCATTCGTTTACAACTTTTCCCGTGTTATTTTTCAGCTATTTATTATGCTTGTTCCTCAGGGCTATGCTTTTCATAACCATTTCAGGTGTGTAAAATTACTACATATTACTCCAGCCATGTGAGCCATCACATTCTATCTTGAATTCTGTTTTAATAGTAAGGATAGTTTTTATTTATACATGCAGTGTAAATAGTGCCTTACACATGGTAGATGGTCAACGAACTTGCTGAATAGATGAAAAAATATTGAATTCATGACACAGTTCAACATCATTCCTTCAATTCATCAGAGTGGAATTATATAGTTCAGCAAAGTATTTTTCCATTAACTTTCTCAGTATGACTGACAGTGTGAGACAAATTGGAACACAGGGTAGAATGCTAGGCTAGGAATCAGAAGGCCTCAACACTAGTGTTGGCTCTGTCATTAGAATATTCTATAGCCTTTCCTATGCCATTTGGTCTCTCTGGTTGTTTTAGCTGAAGACACTCCCCCTACGAAAATATAATATGGTACTGATCAAGTTTACTTAATGATTTTCTAACTCTAAAAACTTTTAATCCAGTTTTTTTACTATGTCATTCATTCAACAAATACTGATTTAACAGTCACTTAGATGACATATATAAAGAAGATTATATGAATTCTTGTGCCTGATACTATGGTAGAAAAGAACAATAAACAAATATATTGTAATATATACTGTAAGGTAGAGTGCTAAAATGAAGTTAAAACAGGGGAAAGAGATAGAAACTGGCAGGGGAAGTCTTTGAGGATGGAAATTTTAGCAGAGAAGTCTGTATGTGGTTAAATATCTACAGAGAAGAGGACACTAGGCCAAGGGACCTACTATGCAAAAACCAGAGTATGCTATGAGGAAACCAAATGAAAGCCAATATGATGGATTCACAGAGAGCAAGAGAGTGAGTAGTAGCAGATGTCAGAGAGGTAGTCAGAAGTTATACCTTATAGTCTTTTCAAGGAATGTTATTCCAATCACTATGGGAAAGTATTAGGTTTTTACAGGGTAGTGACATATAATGCATTGGATTTCAGAATCATTCTGGCTGTTATGTAAAGAAGAGATGGCAACAGTGGAGTCAGGGACACATTAGGAAGCTATCATAATTTTCTTTGAAAGATGATTTGTGTATTTATGTTTGTACATTTTCATTTTAAAATTTTAAGTTTGAAAATGAAGCTATTTTATATTTTTATGGTATGCAATGTTATTTTGGCATATGTCTAGATTGTGGAATGATTAAATCAAGCTAATTTAACAAATATATCACTCATGTCCTAATTTTTATGAATATTTGAAATCTCTCAGCAATTTTTAAGTAGATAGTATATTATTTATAATTATAGTAACCATGTTCTACAGCAACTATCCAATTATTTCTCCTAACTGAAACTTCGTATCTGTTAAGCAATAAGGAGATGATTGATTAGAAGGGTAGCACTAGAGAAAAATAGAATTAGGATATAATTTTGAGGGAGAATAGACAGTATTTTTAATGGATTTGATATAATTGGGGTGAAAGGAAAGAAGTTAGCAGTAAGTGATTTCTCACTTATTCAACTGATGGGTTTATTGATAGTATAGTTCAAGGGTTGAGGCTGGAGTTTGAATCAAGAGTTCAGTTCTTGGTATAAATTTAAAGTATCTAATATATATTTTATTTTATTTGTTTTTATTTATTTATTTTTTGGGACAGTGTCTCGCTATGCAGTTCAGGCTGGCCTTTAACTCACTTTGTAGCCCAGGCTGGTCTTGAACTCACAACCATCCTCCTACCTCTCAGCCTCCCAAGTGCTGGAATTACAGATGTGAGCTCCCACACCTGGCTGTACTAGATATTCTTAAATATATAAATGAAATATATTCATATAAATGAGTATGGACTTTGGAGAGAATCCAGAGCTGGACATATAATTTTGGAGATCATGAATAATAGTATTTATAGCCTTGCTAAAAACTGAATCACTTAGGAAGTAATCTTGGCTAGGAAACACAAAGGGACAACTTTAACATTTGTAGATTTGGTAAGAAAAGCTTCAACAAGCAAAAGAGTGGTCAGTGTAGTAGGAAAAATCCTGGAGTGTGAGGTCACAGAAGCTAAGCAGTGATATAGTTTTTATGTGAAGGGAATGACCCATTCTAGTAGGCGCTGCTGAGTTTCAGTGAAGTTGAGTACCAAGATCAAATACACCGTCATATTTAGCAACATTTTAAGTTACTGGCAAGCATGGCAAAAGTTACTTTTTGTAATAAAAAACAGTCTAACAGGAGTGAGTTGAAGTGAGAGGAAAATTAAGAAAGGGAGAGGGAAATAATGAGTATCTATTGAAAAATCTTTGTCTAAAAGAGAAATGGAGGAGTGACTGAGGCAACGTATGCACCAGTAAAGAAGATTTTTGCATGAAGATAAGTTATAATACAAATATCCCTAAAATATTTGAGAATCGGAAGCATTCTTAACATTCTCATGTACATGCTAGATCTATTTTAAGTTTTATTGAGGCATAACTGTTGCATTAAAATTGCACATATTTAATTTATACATATTGATGATTTTGTATATATGCCACCATGTCAGTAGCAAAGTGCTTAATGTATTCATAGTTCCCTAAAATTTCTGTGTTTCTTAATGGAGAGATTTTCATTGATATAAGATGAATAGCATTAGAAATGTGTTGTGTAACTTAGTACTTATAATTAAAAATATGGTATTTTGTCCTTTATATTGAGAATAAATCTTATATATTCTTACAACAAAAACACACAGTGGATCTATTTGAATATACTTTATGCCTTTACCATTGCCACTGACAACTTCCATCTTTGAACAAGATTTTTTCCTGTATTTTCCTTTTTTTCCTCTCTCCTTCCTCTTTCTAGCCACCCTATTAGGATATATATATATATATATATATATATGTATATATCTTTTCTCTAGATTGAGGAGAAAAGGCCCAAACCTCAAATTCCCATTAAGAAAGCCTTTATTGCTCCTCAAGGCATGAGCATTACTTTCTGCATGGAAATTCTTCCCTAATATATTATTAAGACACTCAGTTTATGAAAAAATACAAGCTATAAATTATTGTTGCTGAATAGTGAGGTTGAGCCCTTACTATGGCTCATATTCTAAACTGGAGGATAAAAATAATTTCCTTTATAAAAGTTAGTGATGGTTTATAAAGGCCTAGGATACAAAATTAAATGGGAAACCTGTAAGTGATATCTGCTGGGGCCGCAGAGCTAGTCTTTCTCTTCTTCCTTACCCATTATCATTGTATATGTTGACTAATGTGAAAATGATTTGTTTTAAACTCCAGGGCTCTTTTTACAATTTTAAATATTTTGTATCTCTCTTCTTTGAGGAATTAGATAACATTCCTTCTGATTACAAATGTTCACTTCTTAAACCTTCAATTCCAGAAACTTGCTGTGGAGTTGAAGGATTTCAATCAGTATAGTAAAAGGAGATCTCACATGCTATTTATCTAGATTTACAAAATTTGTTGCCCAGAATTAAAATTATTTTTTATATTTTGCTTTGAATTTTTCATTATTGATTTCTCTAAGACAATTATCAAACTTATAACATGTTATGTATTAAATTATAGTCATATCTTTCTGAACAATGTGAGAGTAAGTTGGAGGTATTGTGCCCTTTCACCATATATCCTTTAATGTGTATTTTTTAAGAACATGGTTATTCTCTTACAAGTATACTCCTATGAAATCTAGAGATTTACTGTTACTTTAATCGAATCTGCATAAATTCACGTCACTATCTTTACTATGTGCTTTATAACTACTTTTTCCCAGCACAGGATAAGGTTCAATATCACACATTGAATTTAACTGCTGTACTTCCTTAGTCTTCTGTAATGTAGAACAGCTTTTGAGACTGGGTTCTTCAACCTAGGTAATGTTGGAAAAGTATAGTGAAATGATTTTATAGAATAGCCCTCTGTTTGAGACTGTCTGATTTTTCATTCTAATTAAGTTCAGGTTATGTCTTTGAGATAAGTACCAATTCAATAGAGGTCATACTCCTTTTCAGTGCATTTAAATTGAAGTTTTGTTATTATGTGTAGATATATTTCTAATTATTATGTCTTCTTCGTTAATTGACTGTTCGGTCGTGACATAATCTATTCGTCTGTAGCAATATTGTTTGGTTGTATATTCTCTCAATATAG